>JANSVB020000106.1:1550360-1578144 GCA_025504935.2 Erythroxylum haughtii | reverse complement strand
CCAGTATTCTTTCACTCTTAGCCTCTGCAGGCTATCTGTACTACTTTTTCACAAAAGTGTTTGAAAACTTGTTACAGAAAAACTAGCTCTCGGCTAATTTGCACAGTAATCTCACAGATATGTTTTTTACGATCGCGTAGATGTAAATCAATTCAAATCGACTAACTTTTCAATCTTTGACTTTGACTCTTATTTATAGCCTTCGTCTCCAACTGCTTCTTGAATCTTGCTTCTTTGATTCTTGAAAGAAACGGTTAATCAGTTGAGTTCTGTAACTAACTCGAACTGACTCTTGCGTCTGCTTCTTCCTTCGTCTGTTTTTTATGCGTCTGCTTTGTATGCGTCTGCGTCTGCTTTGTCTTTGCGTCTGCGTCTGCTTTTGTGTTTGCGTCTGCGTCTGTTTTTCACACTTCTTTTGTTTTTCTACGTTTGCGTCTGCGTCTGCTTTTCTTATTTCAGCGTCTGCATCTGTGTCTGTGTTTTATCTTGCGTCTGTATTGCTGCGTCTGCTTTTCTAACTTCTTTTTATTTTTACTTTGTTATACATCAAAATCATTTCTCAGTAAAGTCATTTTGACTTAACACTTTACTCATGGTAAGTTCGATCCAACATGGAATTATCTTTCTTCTTCTCAAGCATCTGATAAGAATATGCAATATAATTGTATAGAATATTTAAAGGGGGAGGAATGTTTAGAATGAAAGAACATCTTGCTGGTGTTAAGGGTAATATTGCTTCTTACCCAAAAGTACCACTTGATGTACATGATATGATTGGAAAATAATTACAGCAATAAGTTAAAAAGAAAAAGGAAAATAAAAAGGCTCATGATATATTTTTTGAGATGATGAAACATCACAAGTATTAGATAAAAGAAAAGAAAAGCTACTATTGAGATAAATTCTTATCTTTCTCCAAGAACTACTCCTAGTTCTCAACCTAGTCTAAAAAAATTTATGGTTGATAAGGATGTTATTTTGCGATGTAAAAGAGCATAAACTAAATGGTTCTATCATTCATGTATTCCTTTAAATGCTTTAAATTCACCATATTTTTAAGAAGCAATTGATGTTACAACAACAATAGGTCCAGGATTTAAGGTACCATCTTATTATAAACTATATGTGCCTTTGCTTCAAGATTTAAAAAAGAAATGTCAATTAATTATAGATACATATAAATCTAGTTAGGAATCAACAAGATGCACTATCATGGAAAATGGTTGGACTAATCAAAGACAAAGAACCTTGATTCATTTCTTGGTTTATTGTAATATTGGAACAAATTTTATCAAGTCTGTTGATGTTTCTGACATGGTAAAAAGTGCTAATACTTTATCTAAATTATTCTCTGAAATTGTCGAGTGGGTTGGACCAAAGAATATTGTACATTTTGTTATAGATAATGCAATTAACTATGTATCAGCTGGATACTTATTATAATCAAAATATACGCATATTTATTGATCTCCATGCATTGCTCATTGTATAAATCTTATTTTAAAAGTTATTGGTGGTATAGACCATATTTCTAGTCTTACTTCATGCACATCTAATATCACAATTTTTGTGTATAATCATGTCACATTTTTGTCTTCGTTAAGAAAGTAAAAAGATTGGGTTGAGATCATGCGTCCCACTGCTACTAGATTTGCAACTACGTTTATTACTTTGAAAGGTGTTTATGAACATAAGAAACTACTTCAAAATTTAGTGACAAGTAAACACTTTTCAAGTCATAAATTATCAAATAGTGAAAAAGGAAAAGAAGCTTGTGTTATTATTCTAGATAATAAATTTTGGGATACTTGCTTGATCATTGTGAAGATTGTGGCTCCATTTATAAGGTTGTTAAGGATTGTTGACTCAGATGAGAAACCATCTTTGGGGTATATATATGATGGTATGTATATAGCTCACAAAACAATTATAAATCTTTTTAAAGGAAAGGAGAAATTAGACAAGCCTTATATAGATATTATTGATCGACGATGAAATAAACATCTTATTCAAAGGATCCACTTAGCAGCTTATTTTCTCAATCCTTATTGCTTGTATAATGGTGAAGCAAGTACAATTACTATTATGGGTGATTTGTTTAATGTGATTGAATACAAAGGTATTTTCTCTATTGATGAGCAATCACAAGCAATAAATGAAATTAAATTGTATCGTGAAGGTTTAGAGAGTTTTACTAGATTATCAACAAAGAGAGAACTTATGATAAAAAATGCAGTTAAGTAAGTTTTATATTTTTAATTCATTATTTAATTATTAATAATGTATATTTTTATCATAACTATTAATTTAAAATACATATCAATTGTGGAGATTATTCAGTGACAATGCTCTAACATTGAGAAAACTCGCTATTAGGTTACTAAGCCAAACAACTTCTGTATCAGGTTGTGAAAGTAATTGGAGTGTTTTTGAACGTATTTATACAAAAAAACGAAATCGTTTAGAATATCAAAGATTTAATGACCTTGTTTACGTTACTTATAATCTGAGAATGAAGAACAAGTATTTTATAGTTTTGTTTTTATTTCAATAATTTTTTATTATTGACTTTATAATTTCTCTATTATGTAGTAAGAAGAAAGCATATGATCCAGTTGATATTGATTGTATTGAACATACTGATTTTTGGATCGAAGAAAAAGAACCATCGCTTGATCTTGATTATAACAAACTTGAAAAGGCGATTTATGAAGAAAATACATTTGTCATAACGAATGGATTAAGAACATCTACTGAAGGTCAGTTCATATCTTGTTTTGATCATATTTAAGTTAAAAGTATACTGTATAACAAGTTTGCAATTGACAATAACTTCATACATTACTAATTTGTAATTTATTTTAATGAAGTAGAAAAAGTTGATGCAAATACTTTAGATTAAAGCATAATTTACAAATATTTAAATAACGTTAAAGAATTTGAAATTTTTGACGATGATGAGACACAATCTTCTTCATAAATACAAAATTGATTTTTATTATTATTATAAGTTTTATATTAAACTCAGATTTATTTATTATTAATTCATTATATAATAATAGACATTGGTGTATTTTTTATTTCAATAAAATATTTTATTTTTACTTATCTTTATAAATTTTACTTCTGATTTGTTATATAATAGTTCAGTGGTGAAATCTTTAAACCTTAAGCTTTTCATTTGACCAATTTAATATCCTATCTAATTTTTAAAACATTGCAAAAATAAACACAATTTGTTTTTAATAAAAAAGTTATAACATCTATGCCACAACAACATGTCGTGACATCCTTCGTTCAGCCAAGGTAGCGAAACGAGTACTTCCACTCTTTCGTCTTCACCCTCATAGCATGTTATCAATTCTTTCTGTTTTACATATATTTTCGTTTAATTTGTGCAATTTGCTTTGTTTCCTGTTAGATATTGCGTTTCGTTTTGATTTTTATCTGTTGCAGATAAAGAGATTGAAATGGGAAAATCATCTTCTTATCGAAAGAAGCTCTCTAAGCATTCATCTTCGGTACTCTTGTCTCTCTTATTGTTTGGCTTTCTTTGTTTGATTGTACAATACTTTTTATTCTCCTTTTAGAGAAAATGAAGCAAACAGCAAAAGAGAAGCCGGGAATTATCTTAGCTATTGAATTCCTTTTTCCCGTTTTTTTTTTCTGGGTACCCATTATTTTCTGTTGCAGCCGAATCGAGCATCTAAATAACTCGATAGACGTTACGCAGTACTAAAAATGTGTTCTTTTTCGTGTTTTCTGATGTAGCCTGAGGCCCCCATATTTTTATTGCCCTTATTCTGAAATGAGTGTCTTAGTTGGGGGTGTTGATAGTTAAATGTCTGTTGTTTGTTTAGATTCGTACAAGAAAGAGAAGCAAGACCAGGAGAAGTAAACCCATCAAGCTTCGACGCGACTATGACTCAGATTCTTATTCTAATGATGATTCAATGAGTTCAATGTATGTTTCATTATCCAGCTCTGAGGATAAACACAGAAGTAGACGGTTTAGGTCTCGCTCAAGAAAGGATGTAAAAAATGGTAAAAAGAGGGCTCGCTCATGGTCTTCTAGTTCTGAGGATTCTTCTCCTCTGAAAAGGCGAAAAGGGTCAAAGAGAAACTGTGATGCAAAGGAAATAAAGAAATTGCGAGAGAAGAAGAAGAGGGGGATAGTCAGGGGAGAGAGAATTATTAGTTCTATGAGTAGTAGGCTAAGGAGCTGCTCAGCTTGTGGTTTGAACAGTAGCAGCGCTGAGAGTGAGTACAAGAGACAAAGGGATAGGTCAGAAAGAAGAGGGAATCATAAAAGAAAATTTGAGAAGTGTAAATCTGCATCTAGCAGGAAGTTATATAGGTCAAGGAATTTTTCTTCATGTAGTGGAGGTGAGACTGATAGCAGTTGTCAGAGGGAGAACTTTACTGTGGAAAACACTTCAAAAAGATTGAGATCTGTTGTTATGCTTACAAGGGATGATAATGACGGAAGAAAAGATGAGCACAAAGAGGAGATGATATATGAACATGGTGACTACCCTTGCAGAAGCAATGATAGTAATGAAGGAAGCAAGAGGGACACAGATAATCAGTCACATGTTGCCTCTGACAAGAAAAGGTCCACAGAGGGTAAGATCAGTGAGGATATCACTGCTTTTGACACTAAAATCTCCAAAATTTCAGAAAGAGACAAGGATAGGGAGGTCTGTTGTGAAAGAACCATGTCTAGCATGGATAGGGTTGGTACAAAAGATGCTGTCAGGAAGAATGAGGATTCAAGTGCTGATGATGTTGTAGATGGTGGTGATTTGGAGTTAATTTTAAGACAAAAGGCATTGGCAAATCTAAGAAGGTTCTGTGGAGGTTTCTCATCCAATGCAAAGAGTTCGATTGATCAACAATATTGTTCTCAAGGAATGCAGGAAGATTCTGCTATGCAAGATGGAAAGAAGATTAGTTATCATCATCGGTACGGGCCACTTGAAGATAGAAACTGTAGTCAACAGGCAGCTATTAGTGGTAATGATACAGTAACTACATACGTTGATTCTGAAATTAACAAGCTGAGGTTGATTGAATCAACATTAGGGAAAGAAATAAGTAGTGGAAACTGCACTACCATTCCAATGGAAAGACCTAGTTCACATGAACTGAATGAGGCAAAGTTTGTGAAGAAAGGTAAAGTAGGTGACGGGGGTGCCCTAACTGCCAATATGATGAGTTCCTTGGGTGTCAGCCACAATGATGTTGAAGTTAATAAGGCTTGCATGAATACTTTTTCTGTAGTGTCTTCTTCACAGAATCAAAAGAAGATAGGTGACGGAAAAATTAGTGGCAGTGAAGAGTCTGCTGAAAGTAATATTCATTCACTTGACAAGGTGGCTATTACCGGCAGGGAAAGGGCCAGGAAGGCTGTTGGTTCAAATATTAACAGGCCACGGTTGGTTAGATCAATAATGAGCCAACCATTTTCAAATGCCACAACCAATATGATGGAAGCAGCATGTGCTTTGCAGGAAACCAATCAGACAAATTCAGCTACTGGGAACACATATACTTACAAGGGTGCTGCGCAAGCAGAACATAATGTGAGCCAAACAAGTGGTAACAATGATACTACCATAGTTGGTTCTTCTTCCAATTGGACATCTCATACAGCTCCTGCAGCAGCAGATACTAGCATGAATAGATTGCAAGATGAAGGCAAAGGAGTATCACAGTTAGAAAAGAAGACAATGACTGTGATGCGGGGTGGGGAGATGGTCCAGGTAAGTACTTTAAAATGATCTTTGTGTACTAAAATAATTAGGTTCATACTTACCCGTACATGCTGAAAGCAATGGTATCATATTTCTTTATCCTTTGGGCCAGGTGAGCTACAAAGTCTACATCCCTAAAAAGACCCCAGCTTTGGCTAGGAGGCAGCTCAAACGTTGATATCTTAGTGTGGTGAACCCACATTTGGCATTGCACGAACGGATGGCAATGCCCTCTTTTTTTTAATTTTATGCCATGGAAAGCAAATGCTTCTGCAGAAGAACAGAGAAACAATAACTTTGTGCATGTTACTTAAGGATTGGCCTTATTTTTATCGCTTCAAATTCAGTTTAAATGTTGTAGGTATATTGACTTAATAACCTGACGCATTATGTACAAGATCTTGCTTTGATGTAAACAGGAGATCTGGATATTCTTCATTAGTTGAAATGATGCAGAATGAGGCATTCGTTAGACTTTAGTGGGGATTTTTTAAGCACTTATTATATCCTGAAAGTAAGTCTTAGTAGCCCTTTGGTGTCTTTCTGGTTTGAATAGGTCTACGTCAGGTTAACCATTTGTTAATGGCAGTTGGAGCTGTTCTTAGTCAGGAAAAATGAACATTTGGCGATCAGCAGGCTACATCCCAATTCGATAACCATGATTTGGAAGGAAACAAATATTTGAAACAATCTTTATTTGTGAGCCATGCGATGAAAAAAAATAACAGCCTTTTAGACAGTAGGAAACCCAATCGTAATTAGTTAAAAATCGAAATGAACATACTACAATGAAATCGAGTTTAGCAAATGAATGCCGGGAAATTATCATCTTTTGTATTTAATCCAGCAAATGCCAGGAAATTATCAAGAATGAACATAGTTACGTGAGAGATGCTTCACTTGGAAAGCTACCCTTGAAACTGAAAACGAGGTTAATGCTAAAAATCCTTGTGATAAATTTTCTTCCGGTGGGAAAATTGTTATGCATCAAGAGCTCTCCTCTTTCTGCTACAAGTTGGATAATTGCCAACTAGCAGGATAGTTGAAGGCTAGCAAACAAGAGTTTACTAGTATTACCTAAGAGCATTTGCAGCCTTCTCAAGATGGATGAACTGCAGTCATGTTGATGAAAGTAAGAACCCTTCTTTCATACATATATGTATATATAATCCTGATAAGCACCGTACATGCTTCACAAGTGAAAGGACCAACAATCTTCAATCCTTGGATCAGCACATTCTGCTTTTGCTCGTGACTTTCACGATGACAAAGATCTCCTGCAGCTTCCATCGAGATTACCTTTTCTTTCTTCCACTTACACAGGCCCAATCATCCATCTCCGATACAGATATGTCCCCCAAGAGCACCGAATAACGATCGATAATAAATGGAACCTGTACCGCAGACATTGTCAAACTGAATTAGGCATAAGCGTACACATCCAACTAAGATATAAAAACAACTACGTTAGAAAGCACCTGCTCAGATATAATTCCAGAAATGCCAACTACTGCCCCAGGCTTGGCATAAGAAACAATATGATCCGCAAACTCTAGCAGAGGATTTAAGAGAATGTTGGCGATAACAACATCATGTTTTCCCGTCTCAGAAGTCACTGCTGACCTGCAGGTACGCTCTTTCTGAACTTCATCTGTCCCTTCACCAATCACTGTAGAGGTAGTTTTGCCGGGAACTAGGAGTACTTTCAACTTCTCAGGTCCAATACCATTCAAAGCAGCATTATGGCGTGCAGATGTGATTGCTTGGGGATCTATGTCTAGCCCAACCGCCAGAGCAGCGCCAAGCTTGTGCAGCCAAGTATAAAGTTTTATAAATTTATTAGCCGCATAAAGCATATATATTAAATGTTTTGTAATATGTACAAAAAGAGAAGTTTCTAATTTATGTTTTGATGATGACAATAATATTTTGTTTTTTATGATTAAAAGAAAAAAATTCAAATTATTTACGCATATTAATTAATTGAGCCAAAAGATACGTTATAAAGTCGAGCATCAAGTGACTTATAAAAACAACAGGAATGGAGACAATTCACGAGTTTCAAATTATTACGTTATAAAGTCGAGCATCAAGTGACTTATAAAAACAACAGGAATGGAGACAATTCACGAGTTTCAAATTATTCAAGTGAACATTATTTCAATTGGACCAAGATTTCAATTGTAAGAATCAATATAATCATTCTTGTAACCTTAATTTGGTCATTCTAATGTTTTTAAGGGCTTTGCATGCATGAACATATCATCTTAAATATTAATGCATGTGACTTGGTAAAATAAGGCTTTGATTTTAAAAACAAAGCTCTATATCTTCAAAACATTGCTATTGACACAAGGCAGAATGATCTAATACTCGAAGCTCAAAGGCCCTTTGGGTGATTAGCTAGTAGAGTTTAAGCATTAAGGTTGTAATATTAGCTGAAACCTAGCTCATCCGTCTCCATAACTAGGCTATGACCTTTGGACTATGGGCAGACTCTCCGAGTAAAGTGGAATCGATTGCTTTCCCTGAGGGCAACATTCTCCATGTCTGCATGTTTGATTTCCATTGATGGTGAACATATTCTCCAGTTGTTTGAGGTTTAGGCTCATTCTGTGAGCCAAAACATTTGCCAAGAAGTTTTTCGTATCCAGTTGATTGTCTTGTGGCTGAACTCCTGTTCTAGTTTTTGGTTAAGTCAGTCTAAAGGCTTGCCAATCAGTTTCCTTGACACCTTTTTGATTCCCCAAACAACTATATTATCCCAATTGCATATATCACAGAGCACGTTACATAGTGCAAGAATCAGTTTGCATTGGATGTAAGTATAGTCATGAAGTAGAGACTGTCAGGTGTTTCCTTTTCCTTGTTGCAAATTATGCAGGTGGAATAAGTGGAAGGATCTTTATAAATCCTATCCTTAGTCCAGAGCTTCCTTTGGACTACAAGCCCTAGAATCAATGAGGCATTAGGCACATTATTTCCTTGCCAAACCAGGGGCAAGTTGATTTCTGTACCTGAATATGTCTCTACCTAAATTGTTGTTATCTTAGCTATGTTTGGTCCAAACTATTGGAGCTCTTCATGATGTAATTACAATTTTGACTAAGCATGTTGTTCATGATTGAGGAGAAGCCTCCAGAGTGATGACCAGACCGGTACCATCTATTCCCATCTATGATTATTTCAACCTTTGCATTCCATGGAATTATTAACCACAAATGTTTGTATTCAGGAAACTTGTGAAGGAGTCCAAAGTCATGCCAATTGTCGAATCAAAACCCGTTTGTTCGCCATTCCGGATCCTAGTCTTAATACTATCTTGAATTTGGTCCCTCAAAGCTAGGGTTTGTTTCAAGGTCTATGAAGTATTCACATTAGTCTTGACAATATATAAGCTTTTCCCTTTGAGAAAGTGAGTGTGCATCTATTTGACCCATAGAAACTCTTTGTCAATGAAACGCTTCTAGAATCTTTTAGCTAGAAGTGCTTTATTAGTGACTCTTATGGAAATTATCCCTAAAAACCCGGACTTGCTTTCATTTCCTGTCCATAAGAAAATTTGCATTGTTCTCTCCACTGTTTTCATGTGCTAAAGGGGTATATGTAGTAGTGATTTAGGCCATGTTTGGCCGTTTGAGCCTTTCTAGCCTACCCCATATTAAATATCATCACTAGTATCCCCATTGGGCCATTATTGGTAGTTGTGAGCGTTTTGGTTATTCTTTCATAACCTATAGTTATCCTAACCTTGAATCCGAATATTTATAACTTCACTGTAGGAGAACTAATTCGGTCATGTAAAAGCATTCAGAGCTATGAGAGGGAGCATAAGGGTGGAGGTAGTTTGAGGGGCTTAGGTTAGGAGAGTATGACATTTTTCTCACCCAAAAATCTATATAAAGGCCTAAGTTTGTGGGTGGAAAATGCAATTACAACCACATTTTGGGGAGTTGAGCAACTCACTATACATTTTTTAATGGAATTTGTTGTCTTTACTAGAATTCTGAAAAATAAAGAAAAGAATTCAAAAGGAAAGAAAAGAAAAGAAAAAAGGAAAAAAAGGAAAAGATTTGGAAAAAAAACCCTTGTTCTAATTAAAAATCTTAAACAACTTTTGAGTGAACGTTGAGTAAAAAGAGTGAAACATGGATCAAAAATGAAGTCTAAGAGGAGAAATAAGCATGGAATCATAAAGAGTGGGAGGGTTGACAAGCGAAGTGCTGAGGTAGTCATTATTGAGCATAGGAATGAAAGCGTTGGTATTGTAAAGTGACAAAAACTGTGTTTTCTCGATTTGAATTCTCCATTCCTTCCTTTGTTTCAACCATTTACCCTTGATCTTAACAGTACAAGCTTTTTTAAGTCCTAATGATCTTTGAGATGGTCTTGAATCAACAATAGTGGAGATTGGTGCAAAAAGCAAACCTATGGAATTAGATTGGCAATTTGCGTTGCATCTAGCTGGTTTGCATAACACTATCCAAGAAACTGAGTAGTAGCTTGAATGGTTAAACATGATCAGGAGGATGAGAAGAAGACGGTTTTTGTTCATACAAAAAAATTGTTGCAATATCTTGTAAAGTCTTTGGGTTATATTACTAATGCAATTTCTAAGAATTTGGAAGAAGTTTATCCATTTTGTAATTCTTTTGTTTGCTCGAAGGCGAACAAACTCTAAGTTTGGGGGATGCTTAAAATTTTTGCAATAATATTTAGTATGTTTTCTCTATTCTAGCACAAATTTGTGCCCTATTTTGTTAATTTAGACTTCCAATTTGATGCTTAATTTTTTCTATTTTATTTTGCAGAAGTCTTGCTGAAATATAGGAATTTTGGAGCTAAAAAAGGAAGGATTGAAGAGATATGGTCAAATACTAATTCTATATGCATAAGGACTTCAAAATAGGCATGCAAAAGTCTTCTAAATCAAGAAAAAAATCTTCCAATCAGAATAGGACAAGGATGCTAAGAATTTTGTAGTATAAAAAGGGGTTGCCACATATTAGAGAGAATAACCTGCACTCAAGAGAGAAGGTTGGGAGGAGGGGATTAACCTAGCGACGGGTTTTTTCTTTATATTATTTCCATTATGTTTTGTCTGAATTTATTACCAGTTGTGTTTTTGTTTACAAACATGTTAGCTTAATTTGTTTTTAGTGCCAAAGGGAGGCTGAATTGAACCTTATTCTACCATGATTGGATTGTTTAATTGTTATCTTTCAATACATGAATTTGTGCTTTATTTTGTTTTTATTTCTTCTTTGATTTTTATGCATGTCGTTCGTTAAAGTAACCTGAAACATGGACCTTTAATTGATACATGTATGAAATTCTTAGATGAATTGATTATTAGATCTTTTTTTTAAAAATTAATAGATTTCATTATAAAAATATATATACTATCTAGAGGACAAAAAAATAGTATAATCCAAAATATCTAGATTACAGAGATTTGCGGTTCCTAGTAATCGTCTACATCTTGAAATCAAAGGGAAACTTGTGAGACCACTTAGACCAGTATTATCCCAATCCCCATCTGCTCTTCATGCTACTTGTCAGATTTGCAACTATTTCTCTCGCTAACATGGCCAATCTGCAGTGTAGGAAAATGATCTGAAAAACCATCTCACTGCTTCTACTTTCTTGTTTGAATACTCTGCAATTACGTTCTTTCCACATAAAGTACACTAAGGCTGTCCAACTTAACCTAATGGCTTTGAGATCAGCCGCATTATGCACTCTAAGTTTCCCCAGCCAAGCAATGTTTTCACCCCAAGAATCCATTGGTCAGGCCACGTTTAGACTAATCTGCATCCAACCCCAGACTTGTCTGGTATACCTAAATAAGGTGTTCCAAACTTTCCAGTTCAGTATTACATAACTCACAGTTCAAATTGCTAATGTAGAACTTAATCTTATCCCTTGTAAGCAACCCTCCATTGATTCCCATCCATAAGATGAATGAGTGAGCTGGATTAAGATCACTGTCCCATATTAAGGCTGCCCACTCCTACCTTGTGCTCTGTATAGCCTGTAACAGTATTTTGCAAGCTTTTGTGTTGAACTTCCTTGAGTTATCTGCTAGCCACTGAATTTCATCTTGCTATCCTTCCTGACATCGAGGCAACTCTTCCATGATGAGGCTGGCACTTCTACTATTATGGAAGGGCCATATCCACTGATTATTTCAACTAAGCATACTTACTTTAGTTGCTGAATTCACCGTTAATTTCAAGGCCTGTACCTCCTCCACCTTATATAGGGGCCTTTACATTGCCAACTATCATACCAAAAAAACGTGCTTTCTCCATTCCCAATCCTGTCAAACACTTAATTTTGCATTCATTGTCTAATCTCTAGAACTTCCTTGAGAGTGCTTGACATATCCTATCTTGACTGTAGGATCCAGATATTGTATCTTATACTTTATGAATATATTGTGTATCCATTTCACCCATAAATCATCCTTTTTTTAGCACAACCACCACAAATTCCACCCCCTACTCACCCTATGTATCATCCTTACAAAATGGATGCCCAATCCTCCCTATTGCTTAGGTCTGCAAATTTTGTCCCAACTGATCTTAGCTTTGTTTATGCCTTGGTCTGAGCCGTTCCACAAGAAGTTCCTAAGTCTCCTGTTAATTTCCTTAACGATTCTTTTGGGAATGGATAAATGGTTGATCCAATAAGGGGTAAGATTGCTCAGTATTGTCTAAATTAGCTGGAGCCTGCCTCTATAAGTAAGGAACCGATTGCTCCATTAGTTGATTCTACCCTAAATTAAGTTCAACAAAGGTTTGCAATCCACCACACTGATTCTTCTTTGAGAAATTGGTACCCCTAAGTATTTGAAGGGTAGACACCCTTGTGTTAAGCCCGTCTCAATAGCTGTAGAAGCTACCTCTCTAGTTGAGTTGCAAGATAAGTAGAAACAACTCTTCAGAGAGTTGCTTCTTAAACCTGAAATCGCTTAGAATTCCTTCATTGCTTGCATGAGTATATCGATTGAGTTTTTCTCAACCTTGCAAAACAATAGAAGGTCATCTGCAAAAGCTAGGTGTGTGAGCTTCATACTTTACATCTGCCATGGAATTGGAACTCTAGGTGCTGCTGTATGGTATTCACAAGGAGAGTTGACAAAACCTCCATGTATAAGATAAACAGGTAAGGGGATGAAGGATCCCCTTGCCTCAAGCCCCTCCTTGCTTTGATTAGGTTTGTAGGTTCCTCGTCCACCAATATTGCCATAGAAGCAATGGTTACACATTCCTCAACCCATTTTCTAAATAGGGGAGGATAGCCGACTGCCTCCAATATAGTAAAAAGAAAGCTCCAGTTGATTGAGTCATAGGCCTTTGCAACGTCCATCTTTATGGTGTAATTCCTCATTCTCCTCTCAGAGTGATAGCCCTTTAATAGTTCCTGGCATAGTAGGATATTTGTTCCCACTGATCTCCCCTTGATGAAAGCACTCTGTTCAGGGCTGTTCAGGCTAGCTCTCAGTCTATTTGCTAGGATCTTCGTGATGGTTTTATAAAGAAAATTACAGCAAGCTATGGGCTTGAATTGTTCCATCTTTCTTGCATTACTCTGTTTGGGGATAAGGCAGATAAACGTTTTATTCCATTCCTTGAGGATTGTTCCTCTCTTACAGAACTCATCCACTTCTGTTACCACTTCTTCTCCTATAATATCTCAATATTTTTGAAAGAATGTCCCATTACAACCATCCAGTCTTGGGGCTTTGTCGAGGTTCATTGAAAAAATTGCATTATTGATTTCTTCCCTTGTTATTTCTCTTACCAATGCCACCTTGTCATCTTCATCAAGTTGTTTAAGCTTTGCTAGAACCTCTGCGGGTATAGCTCTTATTGCCATTACAGTCCCAAATTGCCAAGTAAAGTACTCTAAGGTAGCCCTTTTCTTACTTTTGATGTCCTCATGGGTCCGCCCCATGTCATCTTCCAACATTCGGATAGAGTTCTTATTCCTCCTAGCTGAAATTGAGCTCATAAAATACTTAATACATCTCTCAGCCTCCTTCAACCATAGCATTCGAGGTTTCTGCCTTAATAGAATATTGGTACTATTCAACAGTTGATTATATTATTCCACCAGTGCAGCTTCCTGTGTTCTTAGTTGCAAATCTTCTAGTCTATCCAATATTCTCTTCTGACATTGCTTTAGCTACCTCAGAGCATCAGTTTGAGCTTTCATGTCTGGTTGAACTTTTTTCCTACTAAGCAATTTCAGTCAGTTCTGCAAGGCTCTGATATCCTTTTGACCCAAGAATGGTCCCCTGCATTTCCTCGATGAGTATGTTTCTGAAGTCAGGATTGCTCATCAAGTGGTTGAAGATCCTAAATGGAGTCTTCCTCTTCCTGTCGCCTGTCAGCAGTCCAACTGCTATTGGACTATGATCTTATACAATTGGATCATCAAACAAAGCGCTACTTGTTGGGTAAGTCTCTATCCACTTGTCATTAACCACACATCAATCCAATTTTTTCATAAATCCCCCGATTGTTTATTAATCCAAGTATAAGAATTACCATACCATTTCAGATCAGCCAAACTTGTTCTCTCCACCACCTCCTGAAGTTCTCGATAGTCGACTTGGTTCTAACTTATCCCACTCCTTGCTTCTTCGAACTTGAGAATAGAATTATAATCACCCAAAACCATCCATGGCAAACTCATAAGATGGCTAGTGTTCTCCAGTTCCTGCCAAGCTGTGTTTTGAAATCCAGACCGGACCAGCCTGTTTGACCGGTGACCGGTCGGCTATCCGATCCGGTTGACCCCTAAAAATCAGTCTTTAATTGGACCAGTGTGAACCGATGTGAACCAGTTAATTGACCGGTCCAACCGGTGGTCGAATCGGTTCAATGAATTTTTTTTTATTTTTTTGCTTTTTTTTTAAACACCACTTTTTTATTTATATTTATTTATATTATTTGAACCGGTCAAATGAATTTTTTATTTATATTTATTTATATTATTTGATATATTTTTCTTTTTTTAATATTACTAATATTATATATAATTAAATATAATTATTGCGTAATTATGACGTTACACCGATTCGACCGGTGGTCGAACCGATCGAACCGGTAACCAGTAAGGCCTCCGGTTTGACGTCCGGTCCGGGTTTCAAAATATTACTGCCAAGCATATAGTCTCTCTCCACTTCTAAGCATCTTACTGTAGCACCTCAATTGGTGCTTGAAACGATTTGTTCCCTTCGGTCTCCACAAATCGAAGTCGACCTAGATTTCCAGAATCTCCAATTATCGAGCTCCATGTGGGCTTCGCCTTCTCCAGTCCTTGCTAAATCTTGACTGGTGCTTTCCCTAAAGGTGGGAAGTTAGTGATATTTAGGAGTGGAAGGTCCATAGTAGCAGGAGTATTAGGAAGGTTGGTTGTGTAAGCAGCCAAAGCCATAATTACAAGGACAGTCTATCGAATGGGTGATCAGGAGTAGTGTTGAGGATGGTCGAAAGAGTAGGGAAATGAGAAAGGTGATGGCAAGGCAAAAAGATATAGGGAGAATGGAAGAAGGAAAAGGTGGATGGCAGAGAAACAGGGTGAAAGCGAAATAGGGAACTGTTGGAGAAGAAGGAGCTGTTGGAGAAGAAGGAGCTGTCGGAGAAAAGGTTATCGAAGAAAATGTGGGTCAATGTTGTCAGGTTAGTTGGGAGAGTGGGTTGTGCGTCAAAACTGGTTGGCCCTGAAAAGAATGGTGAATGTCAGTTAGAGGAAAGTCGAGGTTGTCGAAAGTGGGGAAGAATGTGAGTCGTTTGAAGATGGTCCCGGGTTAGTTGTCAACAAAAGAGAGGATAGCTCCCAAGTTAGCTAGAGGAGGGTGTTGCGAATCGAAGGTGCTCGGCATAAATGTAGGGTGGAATGGATAAATGTGGGCAAAGGTTGTCGGATATGGAGGTCAATTAACAGGAGACTCTCATTGGGAGAAAACTCTAATTTTACCCATAACACAATTCTAACATTTTACGTACATAGAGAATAATTGGCACCTTTTATTAGATCTTGATATAGCACAACTAGAATTTCTAAGATAACCTGAAATATTTGACTCTTGGATATTTTTGGTGGTGATGTTACATGAGTTTCATTGATTTTAATGCATCTAGATAGTTTTTGATTGATTAAATGACCTAAAAATTGGGTGGTTGATGTCAGAAATTGATCTAGATAATTAGTTAGAACTTGAAATATGACTGACTTTACTAGAGGGAACTACACAAATTCATGTAAAGAAAATATGTTTAGAGCTTTTCATGGTAAAAGGGATAAGGGAAAGCTGATCTTTGGTACGCTTTTAGTGAATTAATTATTTCTTTAAGTATTTTTGTATAGTTATTAATTTTAAGTTAATAACTTCATAATCGGCAACTTGAATAGTAGTTAAAGGTGCGATTTTGAGTATTCATGATCAATCGTCTTGGGAACAATTTATGTACTGTTATACTATAATTCTAGGGCACTTGCTAGATTAAAGTTTAGTTCCTATCAGACTTTAAAGGTATGAAGTGGTCATGAGATCTAGGGGGTTGTAGACCCTTTGGTATTGGGAAGACATCAACATAGGACTCAACAATTGTTTTACCTCTAGGGGTGTCTGTGTAGTTTTTTTGTTTCTAGTTTAGGGTTGTTGGTTGGTTAAGGGTGATTAGGAAAATTCTGGAGGTAACTCCCCTCCATCCATTAAGCACTAGCTTATTGATGGTCTTGGTAATAATAAGCTTAAGGGTAGTTTTCTCACCAAGCCCTTTGAGCTCTAGTTCCTTACCCTCTTTTATCTTCAGCTTATTCTAATCAAAATCAAAGGTGATTGGAGAGTGACTCTTCATTCAATCTACCCCTAAGATGAGGTCATAGTCCCCCTAGTTCAAACACTCTCAAGTCGAGCACAAACTTGTTACCTTGCATACTCCAGTGACATTGATTGCATTTTTCATGCATAGTTATCCTTCTTCCATCAATCATAGTTACCGTAGCTAGAGAGGCTTTGGTTAACTGGAGTTTGAGTTCCTTGGCTAGTTTGAAATCCACAAAGTTGCAGGTGTTGCCACTGTCGACAAGGACATGATTGATAAAGACCATTTGCACTGTGATTAATGTGGAAAGGCAAGGCATACAAAAGAGACTTGCTGGAAGTTGACTTGCTAAGGTCCGAGGGGGAAAATGAGCAACCCTACAAGGGCTCAAGCAAATATGTTAGAAATAGTCAAATCATCCAAGGAGTTCGCCTTAGTTGACAGTCTCTCTTTCGATGAAATTCATCATTTCATATGTCTCCTATCACAGTTGAACTCTTCCTCCAATGCTACCGCCAATTTCGTCAAGTAACACTTTTGGTCAACTTAATTCATGGATTATTGATTCTAGTGCAAATAGACATACGACAGGCATTTCTAAAGGCTTTCTTAACTAGTCTCCTTGTTTAAAAAGAGATAGTGTCAAGGTGGCTAATGGGTCTTTAACTCGTATTTCTCGAATAGGTTCTATTGTCTCTACTCTTAATATTAAGTTGTCATCTATTCTTCATGTTTTTCTATTCCCTGTCAATCTTTTATCTGTTAGTGCTATCACCAAGGCTCTGAACTGTAAAGTTGAATTTTTTCCTAATTATTATATCTTTCAGGATCTTCAAATAGGGAGGAGGATTGGCAATGGTAGAGAGCATAGGCGGTTAGGGCATCCATCATTTTTTTGTCTTATAAAAACTATATCCTAGTTTATTTTCTAGAACTCGGTTTGATTCTTTATCTTGTGATGCTTGTGAGTATGCTAAGCATACTAAAATCTATCACTTACAGCCATTGTTCCTTTTATACTTATGTTTGGGGTCCTACACAAACTATTTCTTTGTCTGGAATGACTTAGGTCTATTTGATTAAAGCAAAAAGTGATGTTTTCTCCTGCTTTCAATCTTTTCATAACATGGTTCACACCCAATTTGATGCTGACACAAAAGTTTTGTGAACTAATAATGGGACGGATTACATGAATAGCAAGTTTGGTACTTATTTCAAGTGTCATGGGATTGTTCATCAAACTAGTTGTCCTTATACTAGTGCCCAAAATGAGGTAACTGAATGGAAAGATAGACACTTGTTGGAAGTTTACTATGAAAAATGGTACTTATGTAACTATGAATGTTCCAAAGCCATACTGGGGGGATGCTATACTAATGGCAGCCTATCTTATTAATAGAATGCCTCTCAAAACTCTCCAATTAAGGACTCCTTTAGAAATCTTAACTAGGAAACATGGCTATACTGTTCCACCAAAGGTTTTTGGGTGTGTATGTTTTATCCATACTAGGAATGTTGGGAAATTAGACCCGAGAGCCCTGAGATGTGTGTTCATTGGGTATTCTCCAACCCAAAAGAGATATAAGTGCTACAACCCCCTATCTAGGAAGTTTTATGCCAATATGTTGTTACCTTTCGAGAGTCTAAACCTTACTTTGGCACTACACAGGCACCTCTTCAGGGGGAGAGTAGTGAAGGGGTGCCTATGGTGCTTCATGATCTTGTTCAAAGGGGGGATGAGGAGATTAATGCTCAGGAGGCAAATGAGAAAATTGATGATGCTCAAGGGGAGAATGTTGTTGGACGTTCAGATAGACCTAATTTGTTGAGATACTCGAGGAAACTAGGTCTGAAGAAGCCATTATGCTTCCTACCCTGCAAGAATCATCAGGTGAGTTATCATCATTGTTCAAAGAAAAAGTTCTATTACTAACTTTGTCTCTTATGATTCCTTGTCTACCTCCTATAAAGCCTTTCCTTGTTTGTTTCTTTTATGTCTATTCCACAAGATTGGAGGGATAGCTATGGTAGAACAATAAGCTCTCGCTAAAAATGAAACCTGGGAACTAGTTACTTCTCCAAGCAAGAAGCTAGTGGGTTGCAAGTGGGTGTTCACAATAAAACACAAAGTTGATGGTTCGATTGAGAGATTCAAAGCCAGATTAGTAGCAAAGGGATTCACTTATTAGGAGACATTTGCACCTGTTGCAAAAATGAACACAATCAGAATCTTGCTATCATGTGCAACTAACTTGGATTGGGATTTGTAGCAATTTGATGTGAAAAATGCATTCCTACATGGAGATTTGGAAGAAGAAGTTTATATGGAGATTCCTCCTGGGTTTGATAATGAGAGAAATCAAGGAAAGGCGTGCATACTGAAGAAAGCCTTGTATGGGTTGAAACAATCTCCCAGAGCTTGGTTTGACAGATTAAGCAAAGTCATGATCTCTTTTGGGTATCAACAAAGCAATACTGATCATACCCTCTTTATGAGACACTACAAGGGTAAGATCACTCTTCTTATTGTTTATGTTGATGATACGGTGGTGACAGGAGATGATAAAGAAGAAATGATTTGGCTAAAGAAACTCTTGGCTCAAGAGTTTGAGATCAAGGATCTTGGAAAGTTACAATACTTCTTGGGAATTGAAGTTGCGAGATCAACAAAAGGAATCTTCATTTCTCAGAGGAAATACATTATCGATCTTTTGGATGAAACTAATGGAATGTAAACCAACAGAATCACCCATTAAAAGCAATCATAAGCTGTAAGCAGGAACTAAAGAATTAGTTGATAAAGGTAGATATAAAAGATTAGTTGGTAGGCTTACCTATCTTTCTTACTCCAGACCAGATATTGCTTATGCAGTTAGCTTGGTGAGCCAATTTATGCATGATCTTAGAGAATTTCATCAGCAGACTATCTTTCGCATTTTGTGATATTTAAAGTCAACCCAAGGAAAAGGTCCTTTTTTAAAAAAATATGGCCATCTTCGAATTGAAGCTTTTACATATGCAGATTGAGTTGGATCTCTAGATGACAGAAGATCCACTTCTGGTTATTGCACACTTGTGGGAGGTAACTTGGTCACTTGGAGAAGCAAGAAACAGTGAGGTTGCAAGATTAAGTACAGAAGCAGAATACAGAGCTATGGCTCAAGATGTCTGTGAACTTTTATGGCTACAAAAGTTGCTAGCAGAGTCGAAGTTGGTTGGAGAAGATAGGTTATCTTTGTATCGTGATAACAAAGTTGCAATCAGTATTGCTCAGAATCCTATTCAACATAACTGACGAAGCACATCGAAATTGATCGACATTTCATCAATGAAAAGTTAACTGATGGTATCTTAAATTTGTTCCATGTAACATCAAAAAGATAGCTAGCTGATGTTTTCATAAAAGGACTCAGTAGTTGAGCCTTTCATAGTCTACAAGTTGGGCATATGTAATATTTTTGCACCAACTTAAGAGGGAGAGTTGGTTATTACGTATAATTAAGGGTATAAGTGTATTTTTCCAATATATATATACCATATAGGTTTTACGTATATAAACCTAATTGTAGTCTTACGTTTAATGTAAGTGTGATAATAAGATTGTGGCTTTCACAAATTTTCAGTTTCTTACTTGTCCTCTTTCATTACGTTCAACTGTTTAAATAGTAGAATTACATTGCTATTTTTAGCACATAATAATTGGAATTTTAATCCAATTAGCAAAGATCATCATGACATACTTAGGTGCATCATTATTTTCATCCAGCCAAAATGATTAAAGAATTATTCGAAATTCTTTGATGGAAATGATTATTTGCATTGAAAAACAATAATGAAGTTCTTGCTTTTAACTGAAGACATCGACTTGTGGGAGCTTGTTTTAATGGCCCATTCATTACCATCATTAAGTCTTAGAGCATTAAAGTGAACAAATATGAATTATTCAAGTTACAAACTTTACTTAAGAGGTTGATTCTACTACATTAAAGGATTCAAGGAGATCAGTTTTGCTTCACTATCAAAGAAGATAATAAGAGTTCTTTTTTACCTAGGGCAAAAAAAAGACTTGTATGGAACTTCGATGATTAGTTGAAAGAAAAAGATATTTGAATCCCAAGTGAATCTTGGGGAGTGGATATAAGTAAGGTTTGTTAGTCAAACCACAATAAAACTGATTTGCAATCTCTCTTTCTTGCTATCTTTAAATATTATGATTATGTAATTGTTGCATATTTATTAAAATTTTTAAATTACTTTTTAGGAGATAGAAGTACCTTATTATGAGCACAATAACCACATTCCTAATGTCTTAGGCAATCAAAACAGAGAGTTGTGATAGAGAATGTGATATTATATGAAACATTTAAAAAGTCAGATTCATGAAATGGTCAAAGAAGTCAGCAATGAAATTGTTCAACATTTAAGAGGTGAAGTGAGCTAGTTGCTCTACAACATAAAATATTAAATATGTAATGAATGCATCAAAATGTGAGAGGTGCCTTTCCACTAAATCAAAAGGTTTGTTACCTTAAGTGCTGTAATTGCAAGAATACCAGAGCCAGTGCCATAGTCTAAGAAAGTGTCTCCTTCCTTTATCACGCTTTTAAGAAACATGAGACACAACTTGGTAGTAGGGTGCTCCCCAGTTCCAAATGCAAATCCAGGATTTATAAATATGTTTGTTGCCTGAGTATCCTGTAAGCACTAAGCTTTAATTCTTGACAGTAATCACAAGTTTAGATCTCGACCAGACCATAGCCGAAATATTGTCAAGAAGTAGAAGGTCAAGTGTGCTTAAAATGTGATGAATGCAAGCTCACACCATTAAACAACACAACACAAACATGCACGTGCACTGTTACACAATATTTACATTGGTTATAAGGTCTCTTATGCATGGAAGCCACGATCTACTTCTACAAAAACATGGAAAACAAATGGAAAGGTTTTCAAACCTGTTGAGTACCAAAAAGTAATAGGACTAATCAATACTGATGTAATGCAGGTTATAATGAAGCTGGTAATTCAAAGACCATAGCGAGAGCTCCTGATTAGCCTGACCATAAAGATCCTATTTCTACTGCAAATGATATAACTAGAGAGGAGTGTGAAACTTCAAGCAAGCACATATATTAGACAAAGTTACATCAGCAAGAGTTTCAACCTATCACTACAAAGATTTACAACCCTTGAGATTGGTGGTGAATCAAGAAACTAAAGTGAGTGTATTAATTAGAAACAATCAATGACAATGATCATTCCATAATAATAGACGTGTCAGGCTCATAATGGAAGAGTTGCCTAGACGCCAAGAGGGAGAACACGATGAAATTCAATCACTAGTAGATAAATCAAGGAAGTTTAGCACAAAAGCATGCAAAAAACTTTTCCAAATTACGCAAAACACAAGGATGGAGTGAACCGAGTTAGTGTGGGACAGTGACATCCATCTAGCTCATTCATTTATCTTATAGATGGGAATCAATGGAGGCTTGCTTACGAGGGACAGGATCAAGTTCTCCATTAATACATTGCATTGTGAGTGATGTAATACGAAACTGAAAAATATGAAACATCTTATGATTAGATGCAGATATACTAGGCAAGTCTGGGGCCGGATGTAGAATATTCACAACATGGATAGATCAATGGACTCTTAGAGTGAAACTATTGATTGGTTGGGGAAACTTAAGAGTGCATAATGCAACTAATCTCAAAGCAATTAAGTTGGGCAACCTTGGTGTACTATATTTGGAAGGAGCGTAATTGCAGAATTTTTAAAGAACAAAGTCGAAGCATTGAAATGGTTTTTCAGGAAATTTTCCTACATTGCGGATTGGCCATGTTAGCAAGAGGAATAGCAGCAAATTTGTCTAGTAGTATGAAGAGGAGTTTTGACTAATACTAGGTTATGTAGTCTCATGAGTACCCCTAAGACCTCAAAATGTAGATGACTACTAGGAGCCACAACTCTATGAAGTTTTGGTTTATCCTCGACCTTTTGTACTCTAGATTGTATATATATTATATCAATGAAATCCTTAATTTTCGAAGAAAAAAAACCTATAAATAGAAAGAGATACAATAGGAAGAAAAGAACTCTAGGAGTGGAGTTAAAATCATGCTTTTCTGAGCACAAATGAAGCAAATGGTATTAGCTCAATTGACAATCCATGCTTGGATCTTAGACAATGCCTAGCTAATATTCAGCTTATTGACATTCCGTCTGGTGGATGCTTTTACACTTGGTGCAACAAAAAGGTGGAGTTAATTTGATTAGAAAGAAGCTTCATAGCAGTTCAGGGGAATCTGTTTGGTTCTCTACCTTCCCAAACAGCTTCTCCTACTTCACAAATTATAGTCTTTTAGATCACGTTTCCATTGTGGCTCATTTTTCTGCTAGCAACTCTTTGTACCCATTTAGATTTAATAACTTCCTCACTAATTTACAAGAATTTGCTGGATGTATTCTGAATGCCTTGAAGACTAACATCAGGGGTTCTCATCAACATATATTGTAGGAAAATAGGGCTTTTAAAGTAGGAATTAAAGATCCTCTGTTAGTCTAATGTAGGAAACACTCATCATCTTCTCAAGACTGCTAGAGATGCTTCAGAAAATATCCAGATTGAGCTTCAAGTGAATCCCTCTTTGGAATCTCTTCTACTAAAAGAAAGGATAGCTAAGTAGCATTTTGCTAAGGCTCTCTTATTTGATACTCACTTATGAGACAAAGATCAAGATTGCAATGGATGAAATTTGGTAATAAAAACACTGCCTATTTTTATAGAGTTGTGGTTTCCAGAAAGAGTAACAACAGGATTGTCTTCCTGCAACTCAATAATCTGAATCTAGATACTCAATTCTCATTGTTGCAAGTGCTTATGGCTACTTATCTAAGTTAATAAACACTCCTATAAATGCTAATTCCTCTTGCGTACTATTGAAAGAAATTATAAGAGAGTCCAATACTCCACAAGAAGTTGAGTCTCTTTGCAGGCTTATCACCAAATAAGACATTGAGATTTATTTAAGATCTCTCAATCCCAATAAAGCCCTTGGGCCTAATGGCTTTAACCCCTACTTCTTCCACAAATCTTGGAATCTCACTACACATCGATTGTTCTTGAATTCATTAACAAAGGGAGGCTTTTGTTAGAGATTGATAACACCTTCATAACTCTCATTCCTAAGACTGGTGAGTTGTCTTCTTTCTTTAATTATTGACCTATCTCTTGTTGCAACATTATGTACAAGATTATTCCAAAGATATAGGCTCAAAGACTTAAATTGGTCTCCACAAATATATTGATGTGTTATAATGGGCTTATATTCCAAGTAGGATCACGAGGGATAACATATTGCTACTTCAAGAATTGGTTAAAACTTATAGTCAAAACAAGAGTAGCAAGAATTGCTTACTGCAAGTGGACTTGAGAAAAAACCTATAATCCTGTGGATTGGAATTTTATTTTAAACACTTTACATGATTTGGAATTTCCTGATATATTTATACAATGGATTTCACAATGTAGTTCTACTTCTTCCTTTAAAGTCCTGGTGAATAGACAACGTTGTAAGTCATTTAAGAGTTGTAAAGGAATCCGCCAAGGTCATCTAAGCTCACCTTATTTCTTGCTCTAGTAATGGAGGTGTTCAACAAGACTCTTAGTAGAATTAAGGAGAGAATCAAACATTTCAAATTTCATTCTAGATGTAAGAAGTTGGGGATCACTAATTTTTACTTTTTAGATGATCTCATTCTTTTATCCAAAGCTAATCTGGTTTATGTTCTTTTAATTTTAATAGTGGAAGTTTCCATATCTTTATGGTATTCCTTAATATTATTTGATCCTTGAGTGAAACCTTGTAATTTCTAAAACAATTTCTTAAGTATTAATGAGGGATAAATTGACTCCTCATAATTGCTTCATATCCTCCTAATTGTTAATAGGCTCTTTATAGTTCTTATTCTTATTTACTACAAGACAATCCCACTAAATAATCATATAGGTAGTAAAATTAATAATAGTGAGTTTTACCTTTTCTCTTCAATATAATGGTAGTAGTAAAAAAATATCTCTATCTTTTTCCGACTCTAAGTAGGTCTCAATGTCATTTCCAATTTACATTGAAGGGATTTTCATTTTAATGTTACTAAGTTTATCATGTTGCCAAGATCATTTCCATAGTTTGTATCTTACCATTCAACTTGATGTGCATTGATATGTGTTTAATTGTTGATACATTTAATTATTTAAAATTAGCAAAATGTTTAAGATATTCACTTTAATTCATATATGATTTTAGGTACAATTCGGAAGCAAAAAAGTTAAAGTTAGTCGAAAGCTCTATATTTTGGTTATTTTCTAAAGATTCATATTCACTTTTCTTCATCAAACAAAAATGATAAATATTGGATAAAGAGAAGATAAGATAAAACATAAAACTCATGGAAGAGGGCTGCTAGAAATCAACACTCACAGTGCATATTTTTGCATGCATTTACATGAATTTAATAGTTGATAAAACAAAGATGGCCAAGTAAAGGAGCAACCAAGTAAGGAGTTAAACAACAACAAAGAACCAAAAAAAACAACGTGAGAAGCAATTAGGAAAATATGAAGCATGAAACGACAACGTGATGGAAAGCAGCCAAAGGAAACAATAGAAGCCCAAAATCGTAGCAGATGGACCAACATGCAGTAGTTGGAGAAATAGCATCTGCGTTTCAGCCTAAAATACAAACAATGTTTGTGTTCAACGTAGATGGCATTCGTTTCAGCGTGAAATGCAGACAACATCTGTGTTGAACGCAGATGGCATGCGTTTTATTAAAAACGCACAAGGACTGGGCCGTAAGTGTGAGTGCAGAACAGGAGTGCTGGGACAATACCCTCAAGGTTTATTTATCCCATCAAGCAATAGTGCAGGGGTGTGATCAGTGCAAAGGAGTGGAGACGTAGGCGTGAGGAGAAGGATTGCAGCTTGTGGCTTAGAAAAGCTAAGGGAAAAGTGTGGCGCAGCTTGGCTAGGCATAGTGGAGAGGTGAAGCGGCAGAAGAGAGTGCGAGAGAGCAGTGAATAAAGCCTTGGACTAACATCATTAATTGTCCCATCGTGAACAGCAAAGAGAGGAGAGGGCATACGGAGAAAATGACTCACACTTGGAGCATGAAAATGAAGATGGAAAGCTAAGTTCCTGATGCCAGTTTGGAGGCGACATCGATGCCGGTGACCTGGGTTAAGTATTTTTTAATTATTTTGTTATTTCTTTCTCTAATTAGAAATTGATTGTGTTATCCTATGTTAATTGATTTAGGTTTTGTGTATGGATAATCGGTTTTTTGTTATTGTTCGGTTATTTGTATTTGAACCTATTAGGTATTGCAAGATGATGATTTTAAACATTAATTGCAAACCCATTGCTGGAATTTCGATGTAATCCATAGTTTTATGTTGAAATTCATGCGTAGCGAGTAATGATTTGTAATCATTAACGATAACATGACCTAGGTTAAATGACACATCGTATGTGGTTTTTTCATTGATTAATTGATTTTCCTAATTCATAATGCTACTGTCTAATTAAATTTAGAGATCGTATCATAGGTTATTTGGTGGTTAGGTTTAATTAATGATCCTATCTTGATTAAATAAAACCTAAGAAAAAACTCGGGTTAATTATTAACTCACGATTAATAGTTATTAAGAGAGGTTTGAGAACAACAAATTAATGAAATATGCTTAATGAGGGTATAGGCCGAGATTGAACCAAAGAATCGAGTTCCTACTGAATTTCCCACTTTTATCATTTTTTGCATGTTTTCTTTAATTTTTTATTAGTTAGTTTCATTCCCCCCTTCCACCTGTCAAACCTAAACACCGATTAATTTCATTTCATAAACTTTACACACACTCTTTGTGGGATCGACCTAAATTTACCACTGCTATAGTAATAGGTCTAGTTATTTTATTTTGACTAGCGTAATAACGCAATGTCAATTTTAGCATCGTTGTCGGTGAGTACGGTGTTTTAGTTTTTGTTTGCGATTTAATTAATGTTTTATATATATTTGTTCGTAATTGATTTCTTTTCAATTATTTTGTGATCTTTTCATTTTTTGTGTTTAAAAAAATTCGATATGGATGGAAGTAATATTTTTTATAACTCATATTCTCAATCTTATAACAATGTTAGGACTGATCAACCTAACTTTTGTTATGGATGGAATAATCATCAGAATTACTTCCATGATAGTTTGCAAGATACACAATAATTTTTTTACAGACCAGAAGCTTCCTATCACGACTCCAGTCTATCTCTAGAAGAGTTAATTAATATTGTGAAAACTAATACTTTGCAATTGTAGGAGAATACTCTACAATTCCAAAAGGATGGAGGGCAATTTCTAAAAAACACATGGTCTAGCGTTCGAGATCCGGAGATCCAACATGATTCAGGTGCATCTTTAGAAGAACTTATTAAGAATCTTGTTGCTAACAATTTGGAATTTCAACAGGATATGCGGCAATTTCAACAGAATATGTAGTAGTAGTTGCAAGAATTCTGACAATAGACAAAAGCAAGTCAACAGAGCATGGAACTGAAAATGGGTGAGATGGCAGTAAGGCTCAGTCGCCTAGAATCACAAAGCGAAAAGGAGTAATCATATCAACCCAAGGTGTACCCAATTGAAGTTTGTGCAAAAATTTACAAAGTGATGAGGAGCTTGAGAATTTTGAGGTCAACCCTCAACGAATTGCTTGTGTCGAAGAAGTTGAGAAGGAGCTCGAAGCTGAAAGGGACACATCTTTTAACTCAGAGGTAAGTCCTGAGTCCATGATTATTTTTGAGACTAACTCTTTACCTTTACATAATAGATTGGATGAATTAAATGATGAAGAAAAAGGAGAAGAGACGTTTGAAATATTTCCGGAGTGTATGAACTCAGTCAGAATTAAGAATCTGAGGATAGAGAAGATGCTAAATGAGGATGATGATCAACTAAGGCTCTATCTGGAACTACCTCATGTGGAGGAGCTGTATGCGACACCTAAAGATCACAATTTTGTCACATGAGGAGGAAACAAGGAGTCGAGCCAGTGACCCTAAACAAAGGCGCTTCTTGGGAGGCAACCCAAGGGAAGTAAATTTCTTTTCCTTTACATTTTCGCATTACTT
>JANSVB020000106.1:1498560-1510721 GCA_025504935.2 Erythroxylum haughtii | reverse complement strand
ACAAGACTGTTAGCAGAAGATTTTATATAATGTATTTGAAAATTATATTGATTTAATTCTAATTGTCATCTAATTAATTGTCCTTGATTGTAATTTGTTTTAATATTATTTGTTCCAACTGAGACTTTAAATGAAATCCAAATCAACGGCTTATTACTTTGAGTCTCTATGATTCGGTTGTAAACTTTAATGATGGTTGGACAGTTTACAAAAAGATGTTGGAAATTTAATATTACATTTTCTTTAAGGTCTTAAAAGGGACTGCTATAGGATTTGAATCTTGGTTAGAATCAAGATTACTATTAATTTTAGGAAATAATTTTGTTAAATTATATAATCCTTTTTGCCAATATCTACATTATATATCTTTATGAACACCAATAATAAAATCCTTAAATAAAAAATCCATAATCCTCAAAATTCTTATATACCATGCAACTTATTATAAAAATTTACGACTTATAATAGAAAAATTAAATCAGCTATAATTTTATCTTCTTAATAATCTTACTTTACAAACTGAAATAGAAATCTTAATAGAACAAATTTGTAGTGAAAATCCACTAGATCCTAAAAAGAATACTAATAATCAATTAGTTGAAAAAAAACTTAAAGATCCTACACAGGAAATTAATATTAAATATAATATTCCATATACACGACAAGATGTACAAGAATTTATTAATAAATGTTCAGAATTATTAGAAAAACAATTAAGAGCACCAAGCACAAGTAAACATTCGGCCTGACCTTCTATGTAAATAATTATTCTGAACAAAAACGTAGCAAGAGAAGAATAGTAATCAACTATAAAGAATTAAATAAAGTTATTATAGGTGATGCATTTAATTTAATACTGGTTTAAAATTAAGAATTCCTTTACAATCACACAATATAGATCTCCAACAGCCTTCGAAGATCAAGTAACAAGTGCTTGATTCCCACAAGCATGCTAGTTAATGCTCAACTTGTTGATTTTCATCATCATAGAATCACGTATCCAAGCCACAGTTTTGTTACTAACCACTTGTTCGCATAGAAATTCCTACTTTCAATTCAACAAGAGTATTGTTTAAAGAATTGTTTGAATTTGTGTATCCACCTCTTTTTATTCACTCCTTTTTTTTTCACATACTTTATGCAAACAAATGGAAAAATGAACATTTTGTGTAGGAAACGTGAGAATTAGTTTAGCAAGTCCATACGTTTAATGTTTCCATAGAAGTATTTATGGATATGTGAAACTAGTTCTCCGTAATCACAGATAAAGTGTTTATTTTTTACATGGTTAAGTGAAAAATAAACTCAATTCACACAAATTACAATCATACCTATCAGATCGAATCCAATTATCACACTTCTTATTGTGTAATCGTGATTCCAATATTTTATTAATGCTTTCTTCCAACTTTTGAATCTCATCACCTCTTATTTATTTTGTCATGCACATGAGCACTAATTGAAAACCGATGGTTCTAATATCAAACATTGTGTTCTTATTTATTATAAACTATATGGTTTTCTTAATCTATTTTTCTCGCTCAAACGGTTAATTTTTATACTCATATTTCATGTCTATGTTGTTATTAATTAAGAATCAAAATAATAAAGAATTTAAAATTAATAGCTAACACGTACACACAAAGAGAAACTAAATAGAAATTCTATTATTTGCTCTGAGGACATGATCCTCTGTACCCTCTCCTCAAGTTATATTTCAAGTAGCTATAGCTGTCAATGAAGATCTATTGAGTGCTTTTAATTCCCCATGTAACAGAGTTTCATTTTAACTAGTATATTTTTATCATGCGTCTCGCCCTATCCTTCTGTTTCACTTTCCAAATTTGCTAAATAAACCCACCTTGAACACTTTCTTCTTAATCAAGTATTATACAATGAGAAAGGAATCTTAAAAGTATGATTTCAATGCTTGAAATCATAACAATATTGAATAATTACGTTAAAGTTGAGTTATCAAAGTTAAAATTATATTTCAAATCTATGAGATTGAATTAGGAACTAAAATTTTGTCTCTACACGATAGTCAAACGGTACTAGGTACAAATTTGAAGTCCAATTTCAGAGCTTCCAAATGCAGCTGAAAGGAAATTGGGAAGGAGACCAAATAAGCACAATCGTATGATTTGGATTGCTCACTATCAAATAACAATATAGCATTGATTTACATAGTCAATTGGAGCAGCACCTGAGACAAAAGCTAATAAGAGGAACACTGTACCTCCATAGGATTACTGAGTATATAGGCTGCAGATCCCTGATCCTACCATTTCCACTGATTTACGAAGCTCAATGGAAGTAAAGACGAGAACTCCTGATCTTCCATTTCCGCTAATCAAGTTCAAGATCAATTGCAAAATTCCATCAATCCGCACCAAGTCCACGATTTTTCTTCAATTTCAGATTGGTGACAACCCTGTCATGCAGCAGTCTCCATCACCAAGCCATAAACATCACTTGATGCCCAGAAGTCTCTCCAGCAATTCCAGCCAACTTATTCCATAAAATCCTCAGAGCATGATCAATGCCTTTCCACACATGAAACTTATTTGGTGTGAAGTATTTACAGCAATGAAAGAATAGATCCATATTGACAGTTTCCATCAAAACTTTAGCTTTCCTCGATTTGATCATATAAACACTTGTATCCTCGCTTCTGTGGATGTATTGTTAAAGAAAGGAAAATGCTACATCTTGCCTAAGAAATCAATTGCTAATCCTGTTCCCATTACCAACCTTCCGGTGACGCCTGGAACCAGATTTCCTATCTTTCCCACGCCTAGAAGGATTCTTCATGACTGTCCTTCCAAATGCAATGTCTCGACGTGGAGGTGGCGATCGTTGGATGAGACGAGGAATAGGAGGAGGCATACGCTCCAGCAGTTCTCTGTGGTAAGCCTGACAAGTCAAAGACAATCACCAAAAACCAAGTATGCATAAGAGAGGAAAGGAGTTTACCAAAGCATCTTGAAGATAACATTAAGATCTGATAACAATTTGTTTTCCAGTATTATGTATAACATTAAGATCTGAGCACATTTTGTTTTCCAGTATTATGTATTTAAAAAACATGAACATGCTGCAGGAAAGGATTGTAATTGACTTGTCATATATGTGGAGACAAGGTAGTCAAGATAGGTATCATTGACCAGAAAAGGTGACACAAGATACAGAGTTCAGTTTCACACTCTGCCATGGTGGTGTCCCATGTATCCATGTAAGGGAAGTCATTTGAGTGAAAATACAGTAACGGATAGAACCAACAACTTATAGTTGAGGTAATGTTGACTAGAGCACATTGCAAAGGTATTTATTTAATGCATGTATAAAGGGCAAAACAAACAGACTGCACCAGTATGTTTAATATTGCCTTTGAAAGAAAACCTCTCATACCATGCACCAAAACAAAACAATCAAAATTTTATAAATCTTAGGTAAAAAGTTCAACTGTTTCAAAGATTAAAACCAATGAATTTAAAATAATATGTGAACATAACTTACCCAAGTTCATACTGCATAGATGCTACTATTATCACCAAGAGGACATACCTGAATCACAAAATTACGTCTTTCACAGTCCATAAACATATTGATACTCCAATTAACTTTTGCCATTATTTTATCCCTCACAATGGAAAAGCTTAATTGATCTCTGGACGTAAATCGATCAACTTCATTGAACCAAAGGCAGGTGAACAAATTTGTAATAGGCACATGTTCCCTTATGATAACACAACCTTCAGGGACATCTGCATGAAACTTGGTCATAAATCAAAAACCACTGGGAGTTACAAATCATCAAAGACAAAAAAAGCGATCAAATACCAAAGATCATGCACCTACCACTAGTTATTGGCAACTTAGCCCTGGTGTATGGCGTTAGACCCTCCCTTTTATAGAACTCAGTCTGGCGATCAATGGTTTCATTATCATACTTTCCAGCAGCTTTGTTGGCTTCTGCCTCTTTAAACACATCAAAGCGTGTATAGTGTCTTGAAATTGCAAAATTGGCATTAACTCGCCATAAGAACCTGAATTAAATTATACACAAGGGATTTCATTAAATTGCATATATTATTAAAAATTTTATTATGATCTTGATGTTATTCATCAGAGCCTCCTCAAATAACAATTACACAAACAGAAAGTAGGTAGAACCTTTCAAGAATTTGATAGGGGTCCACAACAAGCTGGAGCTTTCCATCAATCCAGATAGAGTATCTAACATTCGGTAAAATTCTATGTAAAAGAAGCTTTGGAACCTGCAATTTACATGCTTTTAGAAGTTTCTGGAAACCAGTTCATGAAAATCAACTGAAGGAATAGACACAATTAAGTATAACAGCCTTGAACGAATTTGAAACAGGAAAAACTATAATGATAAGAAATGGAGATGAACATATTTTAGATAGCCGATTCAGCAAATAGAATCCGTAACATAATTTTGCCTAGGATTAGAACCAACATGAATTAGATGTTTGCTAACAATGAATAATTCCAATTTCACATAAATAAAATAGTGAAGAAAAATCTTAAAAGACTGACAGCTTGGTTCTCAAGAAAGTTTTATAAAAATGCTACAAAAAAAATGGAAAAACAAATGAAAAGAAATTATCTTTTATGCGTCAATTGCACAATTTGATGCACACCAATTAGTTTGCAGTTGCAAGCCATCTTTCAACCGCCATTTTTTCAATCGTGTGTCAAACCTTTAATTTTTTTTTAATTATGTTATCAATATAAACATTAAAGAATTATATTTGCTATACATCTTGTAACGGGATAACACCTTGAACAATTGTGTTAAGTTTTTGTAGGTATGGAACTCAATAAAATTTAATATTCAATTGGAAAATGTAAAAGAATTGTTGATAATCATTATCCAAAAATCTTCTAAAATCATACTTGATGTTAATTGTTGATAATCTTAAAAATGATGGTTTATGTGTTTATCTTATGCAAGAATATCATATATATATCTAGTTTAATAATATTAGTATTAGCCTGTCCTAATTTACTATTACAAAAATATAAAGAATCTAATTAATAATAATAGTATGAGACTTTTTAGGTTTAGTATGATATTATTATTATTTATATCCTATATAGGAATATCACACTATTTAGAAATATTGGTCTTAGCAGGTATTACCTTAGAATTATAAATAGACCCTACTATTCTTGCTAGTCTTTGTATCCATAGAAGTTAGCCTTTCAATCGAACTATTAAGAATTTTGTATTCCTCTTTCGCTTTACTCTTTCTCGTCTTTTTTACTTTTCACAATTAAAGTTTGGCCTAATTCTTGATATCTAATGACTTGTTCTAAATAACGAATTTTCTGCCTTAAACGAGAATAACAATCCACCCACCAAATTATTGCGACCATAAGCAGACTATGCATTATAGTAGAAAACACAGGCTGCAATCATCCTGGAGGATATTGCTTAGAAACAGGTAAGCTAAGCAACATTCTCAGGCATATCAAAATTAACCAAATAACTATTTGACAACAAACTCGAGTACAATATTAGATATATAAGAATGTCTTAGATTCATTCTCCATACAAAGTGTGAAGACCTCTACTTGTATTAATCTATCACAACAGGAGCACTTTTAATAGGACTAGCATATCGTTCAATTTATTGCTCCTCAAGGGGAGCAGAAAAGCTTCACATACAGCACTCGTGGAATTCAGGTTTAAAAAGCTGAAAGACTGAGAGAACAAGTAATTGTTCTTACTTCTTTCCTAAAGTAAGTACATTTATTTATAGTTGAGAACTAGCTACAAATATTGAAACCAATTCAGCTAGAACATAGGAATTCAATTTAGAATATATCTAGTGTAAGATAATACAAATTCTCTTAAATATCTTTCTACAAAATCTCTTAAATATCTTTCTACTACAAGAAAATAGGAAATCCCTCACTAAAAAACTTTAACAATAAATACAAGCTATTAACCTCAAATTTATTTAATAGAAATAAGATATCCTAACTACTTTTCTACAAATCTAACAAGATGGTGCATGGATGTCAATCATGTCCAGCTTGCTAAGAAGCTCAAAATTAGGTCTGAACTATACTTAGATGAGAATGTCATCTACTTGTCGCATTGCCGGAACAAATGAACTTTTTTTTTTGATTATATTGTATGAGGTTTTATGCAATGTTGATGGCAGCCTTGTGATTGCAGTATAATTTAATTGGTAAATTAGTCAGTATTTTCAACTCTCATAAAACACTTTTTAGTTATAACAACTCATAAATTCCACATGTTATAGCTTGATATTTTGCGTCAGCACTGCTTATTGCAATCACCTTTTAATTTTTACTTAGCCAGGTGACTAAATTACCCTAAACATATATGCAGTACCTTGATATAGATCTTCTTCTATCTATAGCTGAAACTACACAATCTGCACCAATATACACCTCGATGTTTCACTCTGCTTTTTTGAAAGAGTTGACCTTTTGCTGTTGGACTTTTTGGATACTCTAGAATTGATTACTAGTTCAAGATGTTCCTTAGTAGGACGAGTGCATGAATTGCTAACCATGCTTATAGCAAATGGATATTTGGCCATGTATGTGATACGTAAATCAGCTTCCAATAACAGCCTTTGATATCCAGATATGTCCACCAGATTTCCTTCTTTACCATCACCAAACTTGTGATTTCATTTATTGGAAATCTTCAAGTCTACAAGTTTGCAACCATTAATTCCAATATCTTAAGAAGGTCAAGAACACATTCTCGTTGAGAAAAAAATATGTATTTTCCAGATCGAGCAACTTCCATCCCTAGAAAGTGTCTTAAAGACTGTAAATATTTGATCTTAAACTCTGATGAAAAAGAGTTCTTCTACCAACTTATCACAGGCAAGTCAATACACAATTGAAACAACTATCTTCCCATTTTTTTAAGTGCCTGAAAAATATAGTATGATCAACTTGTCCTTAAGTACACAATTGATTTTAACAACTGAGTAAATTTCTTGAACCAAACCCTGTGATTGTTTAAACTCATATAAAGATCTCCTTAATTTACATACTTTTGAACCAAATTTTCGATCAAAGGCTAGTGATGCAATCATATATACCCACTCCTTTATATCTCCATCGGCAAAGGCATTTTTTCACATCTACTTATAGTCAAGGCTAATCAAGGTTTACTACAATTGACAAGAGATCCCTTACAGTGCTTAACTTCGACACAGGTGCAAAAGTTTATAGCTAGTAAATGTCACAACTTTCATACAATTGATCTGATTTAAATTTAGCTGTGAACATCCATTTGGACTCCACAGTACTCTTCCATCTATGTAGATCCACCACCTCTCATGTATCAAGAGCCTTCATCTCCTAAAAGACAGGCCCCTTTCACTCATGAATCTTTAGAGCATCCTGCACACTTTATGGAGTGTGCAGACAAGATATTTGTGATTGGAGTGGATTTTTGTATAACATTGTTGGGCAACTGGTGTTTGGAACACCTTACACCTCTTCAAACAGCAATGGGGAATATTAATAACAATGGAATCATTAGACTCAGAACATGGACTTTTATTTTGAGAAAGTTTTGGAAACAAGTATTTTAAGCACTAAAAACTTAGATGGCCTAACCTATAATGCCACAACACTATTTTGCTACTCTTAGAAACAATAACTGAATTGAATCAAGTAGGTTGATGTAATCTACTAGAGTTGGTTCCATCTTCAAATATGCAAAGGTCACCACACATTCTAGTCGTCAATCATCCTCCTTATCCTAAAATCCTGAAACTCGCAATATGATGCATAAAAATTAACATGACATTGATGATCAAGAGTTATTTTCTTATGATTAGTAATTATAAGATAGATTAGGAACATGAAATATTAAGGAGAAAAGATGGACATATCCATTTTTGGCTATGGAAAAAGAGTTATTCACAATTTTGCCCTTTTTTTTGCCCGCACAAGGAATGTAGAAGGAAAACAGTTTAGAGCAACATGTCATGCGACTTGTTGCTCCAAAAGCAATGATCCAAGGGTTTGACTAAATTGGGGGCAACAATGAAAAAGCAGTACAAAGGGAACAACCTTTTTCAGCAAAAGAACAAGTTGGATTCTAAGGCAAGATTAATGTAGTTTGTATTAAATGCTCTAATTGTTCCTTAGTCAACAAAACAATCTTTTATTTCGTTCAATGCTCCTAGAACTCCTAGATTGTGCCATCAAAACCACATTAGTTTCCACTAGATTTATTTTTCCATTATGGTGGTTTACCATGAAGCATGTAAGAATTTTCCTTCGTAAGCCATGGTTTTTTACAATGCTCACACCGAGGCTTCATATGCATATACCCAAATCCTCTTGTTACAAGAGTTGAGCCCTCAAGTTCCTACTTGGGCTCTAAATTGCACAACATCTACTTGGGCTCTAAATTGCACAACTTAATCTTTCTTCTGGACTCCTCATGTAAAACTTCTCAAATAGATGACAATGATTTCTTCTAACCTAAAATCCGTTTGCTAACTTCATCAAGATCTTGATTAAGATTAACAAGGAATACGTAGACTTGATTATTCTCTTGCCCAATCATTAGAATTTTCCCAAAGATCATCATAATATTGATCTAATTCCTACAATAAAGTCATCGTCTCATTATGCCATTGTAATAGGTGATACTATCGTGTTCATCTTGATTAGATTTCCTAAGTCTTATTTTTCAAATCAAAGATTTGAGATGAGTCTCCAAATTAGAATAACAGTCTCGTAAAGCCTCCCAAAAATTTGAGATGAGCCCCAAAGTAATGACAATGGATTTTCCAAAACGTCATTGTTTCAAGATGTATCATTTTATGTAACTTGTGTTACTTCACTTGTTAATGTCCTTAATTTTTCTCTTTAATTAATTGTCGATTTCATCAATTGTGCCCATTCAAGATAGTTCTTTCCGTTGAGCTCGTGGATGGTCAGTTGCAAGCCAGAAGTTGATGTTAAAGAAGCAAGTTGGATGCTCTATGGTGAATTTGCAGAACCATCTAAGCTCAGCTAATCACGATTGTCTTCGTCATGTGAAAAGGTAAGAGCGCATCACTCAAACACCATGAAATATTTGAATAGAAAATAACCGTTCTTCGTTATTCTTTCACAAAGTGAGTAATTTAATTATAGCTAAGAACTAGTCACAGAATTTTGTAATCAATTTAGTTAGAAGTAAGAATTCAAGTATAAGATAAGAATTTATCTACTGCAAGATAATATAAACCTCTTAAGAAACTACATACTAGAAGATCATACAATATCTCCTAACTAAAAAGCCTAACATGAGTCTGAGTAATTAAAATTATATTTTATTTAAAATAAAATATCATACTTTTTAGAAAGATCAACAAAAGCTATAAGGTTTCTAAGTTGGAAAATCTATAAAATCTAATAAAGAATCTCCTCAACCAAAAATTGTAAATGTGAATAAAGAGTAAAATCATACTATTAGCATCTAATATCAAGAAGAAATTTTCTCCTTCAAAAGCCCTCTAGTTTTTTTTTTAATCATCAAACTAAACAAAGAAACAAAAAGTTAAAAGGAACCAAACTGAGAAACTTCCTCATATATGTCAAAGGCTCTAGGGATTTCCTTTTCCTAGACAACTAAAATCTGATCACTGAATGTGCATGGGCCTTAACATTTTTAATCCTTCACTGAGAAAAAGCATATGACAGATGTTTCAGCTGCATAATTGCAAAAGATTAATAACAAGAAATTCTCTGCCTCCATAGATTGGTGTCTTTTATGACTACGCATACTGTTTTATGGAATTCAATCTTGAGACAAGCTTTTGCATTTTGAGACCTTCCAAAAGAAGTGAGCATAAGTACTCAAACACATCTCTTAAGAAAGAATGAAAAAAAGCCTATAGGCACTATTGGTTGAAGCACAATATAATTTCCTTTCAATTTTATTAAATGCTAGCCCTAACTAGTGACTGAGTCAAGATCTTGATCCGAATCAGTATGAAATTCAAAGAATATTCACGTGATGTAAATTTGATGAAGTAGGAGTATGCAACCACTAACGAAGATGCAAATACAGATATAGGCATAAAATAGAGTGACAACCATAATTTGACTTATTGATATCTAAAGAAGATCCAAAGATTCAGGCAAAAGAACCAAACAAACCTTTCCATTTCTTCTTGCATCAGCATAAGGAATATTTCTGACAACAATAATTCTCCACAATCCAACCTTCATTTGACTATCAAGGACAGTGTTGTTCCTCATATAACTTTCTGTCTCTTCATCAATGAACATGTAGAAAGGAATAGTCTTCCTTGCAGCATCACTGATGTTCTTTGGCTGTTGTATTATGTCATAATTCCCTGGAAAAAGTGCAAAAGTGAGGAAATTTCAAACATAGGTAAGATGAAATATCTATTCTGAACATCTTAATGCAATACCAAATATGGCTGACGCAACGATGACCTCATGAAATTGTTTCAACTCTGCCAGGTCAACTTCATCAATATCGAAACCAGTACTGTAACCAGGTTTGCTTCCTTTAACAAATCTGATAGATGGAGATTTAAGCAAAAAGATCAGACGTACTAAGAAATGAATGGCTACATTTGTTACAACTCATCATCTCTATTGGACAATACTCAGGAAAATATAAAGTCGATAAGTGAAAAATAATTAATAGTAAGAAAGATACCTACCCACAGTGCACTGTCATTGATTCTCGTATATCAAACGAATCATTCCTTTGCTTTAAGGAAGGATATCCACCAAAGTCAGAACCTCCGTGTGGTTCAACTTTAATTGGATTTTCATCCACAATATATGTCAAACTTTGAAGTATCGGTGAATGGGAAGGTGAGCTTGGCATGCTTGCTTTTGCCCGGTCCACAGGTAGATAACATACCTCGCAACCTAAATAATCAAAATGCTGAACAAAATTAATAATATATTGATAGAATATTTGTTTAAAGGTAATAATATTTTGTTCACTAGGATATAAAGGTTTGTGAATAATTCATGTGAAGGTGTTGATGAATTTATTTTGCTAATCATGGCCAAGTATTCAAGCCAAAATACCATCAACAAGTAAGCATCATGTATATGTTTTTTGGATTAAGGGAAGCCAGGTCTGGGTGAAGGGTGTGAGTTGAACCCAAGACCTTGTATTGGATGGAAGAACGTCAACTACTAGGCTACCTTTTTCTTGAGCTTTCTGGTATATATATCTTTACGGAAAATGATTACGCCAAATGCCCAAAAAAGGGTATGGATCTTTATTTTCACATCAAGAAGTTACACAACTTAATAGCAGCTATTTTAGTAAAGCAATCCAAACAAAAAATAAATAGAGATAATGGAACTATAAGATGATTATCCATTTCAGCAGTAGCCGACTCAAAACTTACTTCGTGGTCCAGTACGTCTTCTACCACGTGGAGGGGGAGGAGGAAGTGAAAAATTGGCACATGGATGCATTGTACTAATTGACTTTTCATGTTGAAGGATAGGAGGAGCTCTGCTTTTAAACATACGTCCTTCCAAGTTGTTTGAAGTTGAAGTATCACTAAATCTCTCAATGTTTTGACTACTACTTTCTGGCACATCAGTAAACAAGATAGCAAACCCAAGTTCTTATAATCTACCTTGTTGGAAGTAAAACAAATTGCAAATTAGAAAAAATAACAGATCAAATTAAGAAAATAGACAAAATAACTGATTTGAGGGGTACACTATGGGTGGAAGGTTAAATTGTTGTTATAGGTCTCTTGAAACAAAAAAGAAAAAAATAATTAATCAAGCCTACCCTTAAGTTGGTAGATACTCATTATCAACCAACCATTCACCATCTTAAATTTGAAGGAATAATTTCGTAATATTTGCTTTTCCACCAAAAGACGATAATGAAAAAAGATAGCGTTTGCAAACTTTGCATTAGGGAGTTACTTCAGAATGAGAATGGATAATAAGAACTCTACTTAACAAAGGTGATAGGGTCTTTAGGAAGGGATGCGATGCCACTATGAACACTGCTTGCTCTAAGATTTGTACCACAAAAATATCAGGTAAACTGCAAAAATGATCAAGAAAAAGAATATATACATCATCTTAGAATAGTTTCAGGTCAAAACGAAACA
>JANSVB020000106.1:1479832-1498460 GCA_025504935.2 Erythroxylum haughtii | reverse complement strand
TCAGATCAAAACGAAACAAGATATATTTTTGAAACAAACCTTTGTTTGTTGAAAAGGTACCGAAAAGAATAACCAGAAGAGAAAGGGTAAACAAGAGTAGCATCGCAACTCTTCTACTTCCTATAAACCGCCAAATAACTAGGAAATTTCGCTCTTTCTCCCTTGAACTTGGTAATATCTTTGTAGAAGGCTTTCTTGCAATAGCTGACAATTTTGCTGAAGACTGCAATGATCCATGGCTTCCCCTCAAGCCCAATGACCCTCCAGTCATTGTACCTCCAAACTAATAAAATAGAGGCTTCAAAGGAAAGAGCAGACAAGTATAAGAAGTAAGCATAGCATTCTACACATGCAATTTTTTATCTCAATTATTTTCTGCTCTCCTTTTCTTATCAATGTACTTGTCAACTTATGTTGAAAAGTGAAACTATTATCCTACATGTACAAAACTTGATTAAGAGTATGTAATAAATAGAAAATATTCTCAAGTTCCATGCTGCTTCCACCAAGATTGATAGTCCTTACAGAGTAGTTCTTACATCATTTTCTGACCTTAATAAAAATCAAAGACTATGAAAAGAAATCCTACTAAAATCTGAACAGTAACAAACATAATTCAATCAAGCCTTTAATTGTGTCAGGAAGCTACCATCAAGCCACAAAATCTTAGGACCAAACCACTATGGTATAGAGGAACATCATTATGAAACTCTTATCAACCACCTTGCTTTGCAACATTTATTTGCCAAAGAAAGCGAAAGACAATTACAAAGTATTACCAATCATTTTTTGTCAGAAATACCGTATTCAAACTAGGAGAAATTTTAAATTACAGAAAATTTCAGGAAATTGTGCAGCCTATGCTTTTAGGCAGAACAATTCTGCTAGCCTATCATCATTGGATATGGTAAGCATTAGAAGAGGAAATACATCCCTGCAACTCTAAATTTTTTTTTTTTTTTGAGAAACAGGCCAAGTGCTAATATTTGTTTATGACTAAGAACGACCATGAGGCCATAAAAATTTGAACTTCAAATTTCAGCAATTAACACATGCCAAATGTCCCATTATAAGTATCCCAAGCCTTAAGTCTCGCTCAAATATACAGGTTTATTATGATTCAATACATTGCCCTCAGGTCTATGCCATAATGTAGATGCTAAAGTGAACTAAAGGACACGAGAAGGAAGACAAGGCACAGAAACACCTAAATACCCAGATGTCAAAATCAAAGAATAACATGAAGAGCAATTCCCAAATGGGAAAATATTACAACTTTCTCAACACCAGCCCATCTGTCTCTTAATCACTTCCACGGAAAAAAATAGAAACGAGTAAACATAATCAAATCTTACCAAAGAGGACATACGGATGCAAAAGGGATATAAAAAGGGTGAGAACAAAAATAGGAAGTGCGTCAAATCAAAAAAAAAAAAAACCAGAACACTGGTATATACGATCACTAAGACTAAACAAACGCATACAACACAATGGCGAGCAATTAATGGGACCAAAAGCAAGAGAACTACTTACCGTCGAAACCCTTTTCGCAACAGAAAGCAAGTGATTCAGCGATTGGGTGGAAAAGAATTTTTAGATTGTTGAATGATATTGAAAAAGAGGGAAGTTGTCGCGACAGCAGAAGAGGTAACAGCGCCATTTGTTATATATGTGTAGTAAAAACATACAACAATTTCTATCTTAGTTATATTATTCTTTTGAAAACATTTTAATGTAATCATGAAAAGATCAAACTATTTAGGTTGAATATAATTATGAAAAATTAAATTACTTAATATTAATTTCCACATAATTAGTAATAAAATAATTAATTATTAATGTATTATTCAAAGCACATATAAAAATGATTAATTATTGAGAAATTATTATATTATTTAAAGCAAGAAGAAAAGAGGCTTTTTAGTTTAGTGATTTGCAACGGTGAAACTTAGGGGTAAGTTTTTATTTAAATTTCAAGCTTTCAACTTTAGTTATCCACGCCTTCATCTAAAAGGAAAAAACATACAAGGCACAACCGCACTAGCCTAGCATTTAACCCACAAACATAACAATCCTTGCTCAAACCATTTTAAATAGAACAACAACTGGGATAAATAGCCATAACAGCATTCAATATTTGAAGAGTGAAGCTGTTGAGGACAAGTGAAGATTAAAGAGCAGTGACCTGGTGGTGGACTTGAAAGGCATTGAGTAGACAATACAGCAAAGGATCGATGGGCAAGGAGGCTAGGAAGCGAAGCTTGGAAGGGAGAGGACCCATCAACAAACTCGACATAAAAGAGGGGAGAGGAGAGAAAACTTGTGTTTGAGGAGTGAAAGTGAGGGAGAGGGGGTTAAGATTGAAGATGTAGTTTTGTAAATTTATAGTTTCAGATTGTTACTGATATTTCGAATACCATCCAATGCCCTGGGCAGCACGCTCTAGTGTTTGATCACACGTCGACTTGTACCAATCGAAAAGATATGATTTTTCACCAAAATCTAGAGGAAAAGATATCTTATTTTTATCAATTGGACTTGGATTGTGTGAAAGGAAATTGTATATATTTGAGCTGTTAACCATTTATGGATACTCTGGACTTCGATTTTGTTTCTTATATATGAAATAATCTTTGAACTATATAATTATTTTTCTTGGTTTAATCATTATTCTCACAGCATCTATCTGAAATTAACATTGAAGTTACAATATGAGAAGCTTCCTATACACGATGTCTAGGGGTAAAATAAAGAGACAAAAGTAAGAAGAAAGAACACAACATTACAAACACGTTAATAAGATTCTGATTAACATGATTCATTTACAAATGCTTAATTGGATAAAAACCGAGACTTTTCAGAAGCAAGCAAAAGATGTGAATCCTCCCATAGCCATAATCCTCCATTTCCACTTTTCTGATTCTGCCACAAAGTTCAAGATCAGATTCAAAGCTTTTACAAACCAACACTAAGCCAGAATCTGATCCCATGTTCCTGTCTGAAATACCAATCCAAAAACCCCACTCGGCAACACTTCTTAATTTAGAGAAATTTCCTTACATGCAAAGTCCTTCAAGTTCAGCAGTGTCCAGCAAGTTAAGGGACAGCACAACTTAATCGTACTTTTCTCTCCAGGAATAAGCGAGAAAAAAGACCCAAGAAAGAGCCAACGCAATATCACCAACTACCTGTCTAGGCAAGTCATGGGTGAGATCTTCGACTTTTCTCTCGAAATACACTCTCCAGACTGCCACTGAAACATGAAGCAGAACGCAGCCCTTGGCAAAGAAACTCTGGAACTCCCTTTCTTTGACAAATGCCACCATGAACAACAGGAAGCCAATGGCAAACAAAAGCAACCCAGAAAAGGAATCAGAGGTTTGGATCAAGAGTTGGTCATGGGCTGTTGATCCTTTAAGCTTGCTTGCTATTTCAATGCCATGGCCAAACACTGTAACCTCATTTGTGTAGAAAACCATTAGAGCTCCACATGTTAAAGCTATTAAAGAATGAAGAAAACATATCAAAAAAAACCCAGATGAACCCATTCAACTAGAAACCGATATGAATCGTTTTCTCCTTTGCTATCTCAATCAAAAACTTCGGATCATCTATCATAACCTTCAAATTCCATTTCAAAAACTTGGGCTTTCCAATCAAAACTAAAAGCTAAATGAAGCCAAACAATCAAAATCTATAGCAACCTCAAAAAACAAACTCCAGTTACAACTCTCACCAATCTCAAGACAGCTCAGAATCAAAAACCAAAATTGTCAAACACCAAAAACCCGCGTAAACCTTGACTTCCACTTTCAGAGCAGGAGAGAAGAGTATATAGAAGCCCTTGATCTACACCAAAAACCTTGTCGGAACCGTGACCTTTAAGCCAGTTGTAAAGCGAGACCAGGATAGCGATTCCAGAGATCTTTCAGATCCAAAGGCCTGTCACTAATGGCTGACGAGGCATTAAACAAAGGAGACAAAAGAAAACTCGAAGGTGGTGGAGCTAAATAAAACTAGAGCTTTTAGGTTTTAGCAATCTTGAGTATGGGTTGCCATCATTCATTCACATTTATAAAAGAAGACAAAAATAATGGCCATGTCCATCCATCTAGGCAGACCACAACGTGTATTGGCCTCTTGATATTGGGTTAGCATTACCCATGTTTTCATCAGTTATCTGTTTGCTTTTAAAATTGTCACCGCACAAATTCTGATTATCTGATAGGCAATTCTTTTCTAATATAAGAGTTAAAGGTATCTCTAGTTTAATGATGGTCCTATTTCCTTGCCACGCCATTGTAGTTTTTGCCTTTTCTCCTTTTTTTTTTTTGGGTTACAAGGAAAATACACTAAAAATAAACTGGCTAGCTGATAGGTCGGTGATACTGTGCTTCCTGTTTGTACCGAAGGAGGAGTGCCATAACGGACAATGGAAGTTTCAGATAATAACGTATCCCTGGGTTGGTACGAAAAGCGAGGGTTGTCAGATTGTCCGCACATTAATTCCCTTCCTTTAATACGTGCTGGATTTGTAGGTCTCAATCTCGTTACAGTAGCTCTTTGGTACCTGTCAACAAAGAAAAATGCTCAGTAAGATCAAGTCATGAGAACGAAAGGATATTAATCACTTCTAAGGAGTCCACTTCGACAAGGACTCGACAATACTCCATGGCCCACACTAATGAAAGTCCCGAGTGGAGACTCTAGAATTCTACAATTAGCGGCGATTCATTTCCAATTCGTTGCGTAAATCCACCACACCAATGGCCGATGCAGTCACGAATTAGGCCCCCAGCGGTAGCTATGCAACATTTGTGATACTCACACCAAATGGATTCAATCCTCTTTCTCTCTCTCTCTATTTAATTTAAGTTTTAAATTAATAATGGTTATAATTCTAATTAGTAATTAATTTTAAATAATTAAATAATATATATTCAATAAATAATAAAATCAAATTATAATAAGAGAACGAAAAATTCATCCTTACTTAAAAATTTTCAAAAAAATTAAAAATTAAAAGAGATTAAAAATATTAAATGACAAAATCAGTTAAATAAAATTTTTATTGAATTTAAAAATAAAATAGAAAATAAAAACAAAAATAATAAAATATTGTATGAATCTAATAATATCACTAGGATTTTGATGAATTGAACGAGAGATTTCACTTTTAAACTCTTATCATAGTATTTAGCGATACGAACCATGGAGATTACTAAAGCATATCTATATAAAGAGTAAAAGTTACGGTTGATTACTTAATAATATTACTAGGATTTTGATGAATTGAACAAGATATTTCACTTTTAAACTCTTATCATAGTTTTTAGCAATATGAACCATCAACAGGATATTACTAAAGCATATCTATATAAAGAGTAAAAGTTATGGTTGATTACTTAATAACACAATAGAATTAAACGAATTGATATATATAAAAGAACTATTAATTCTTCAAATGAAACCAATCTCACTTCACACATCTCAAAATTTGCATAATCTTGAGTCTCGATTTAATGGATTTTAGTGTGAGATGCTCCTTTGCCTCTCTTCCATGGCTATTTATTACTCATTTCTTCTTCTTCCCTTGTCTTTGGGTTACTGGTTTCTAATTGGTTTTCAATCCTTAGCCCTCCTCCTAACTCTTCTTGTGCTCTTATCCTTTTCCATCTTTTTGTTTCTCAAAATTTTTCTAGTTTGTGTGACTATCGATTTTACCCAAAGATTTAGGGTTTTTTTTTTGGGTAAATGAATGATATATTGCTATAAATGTAACTAATTACAACTTTACAAAAGAGTTCTTATATAAACACTCTACTACTCTAATTTAAGACAAGAGCCAAAGAAGATGATTTCAAAAGACTAGAAGAACTATTTGAGAAGCATTATATGTTAAAGTTTCCAAGTACTCTTGACATCCGTGGTTAGTAGCCTATGAACACCTTTGGCAAAAAGACACTCGCTTATCTGATTGATGAATCTATCAGCTAAGTTGCATTTCTCTTCTTTTTTCTCAGTAAATTTCTGGTTGTTTCGTTCTTTTTATATGTTGTATATAGTATAATATCCTACTTTCATAGAATACATACCCGACATTTCAAATAACATTTGAGCACATACTCCACAGAAGCGGCATGTTAGAGTAGTCACATCACTTATTGTGGCATCATGTAGAACAAAAACATTTAAGAAAAACTAAGTTGACTCATTTCATTTATGAACAAAAGCATAAATTGTCGTTACATTCCCTACATTTGATTCATAAACATAACTATACATTGTGTTATTGCATTCATAACTCCTGTTTATACAATACATGATATGTCAAAGTTTGCAACTCTATACAATGTGTACAACATAAAACTAGGCACTGGACCAAAATATTTTATCTAGATGCTTCAGTATCAATTGACCAGACCTTTGAGCCATTCTTGGTTTCAAAATGAACAATACTAGGTTGCTACTAGATTGTCTTAGAAACTAGGTTATCTCGATACCTGAAAATCAACGATGCAATTTTGATAAGTTTGTGAATTTAGTAAGTGAACCATCATCGACGTGTTCACTCAAGTCAAACACAGTATCACAAACACATATAATCCAAGTTCTCAAACACATCATATTGTTTAAAATCAAATCCTAATTATCACATCAATTAATTGTCTACCAAATCACAATATATGTATCTCACATTATGTATATATATACCTAAATGCACATGTGACTTTACTTTCTTTTTAATTTTGTTGTGACTGAGCGCTATTTAATTGTTCTGTATCTATTGCAAATACCGAGCTCATTTTAGATGTTGTCCCGTATCTATTGTGGATACCGGGTTCATTAATTATTGAGCCTGTGGCTCTGTGCGCACATTTATGAGCTTTAAGCTTTTTTTTTTCCCTTTGGTTGCTCCGGTCACAACTCCTTTATCTAATCATACATATCAATGTCATGACATCCATCATTTCACATAATATGCTAGCAATCACTTTCATCTAGTATACACAGTCATTTATCACATTCATTAAACCCAAGTTCAGCAGTCACCATTCAGTTGAGTATTTATTTTCTACATTCACATACACGTAGTTAACACTCTCAATACAGTCCCGAATATTGAATTCCTCAGACAATCAATTGTCTGGAATCGTCAATATCACAATCATATCTAAATCATTTCAAGAAACACATATCTAATTGAGATCACACATCTAGGTTACTCTCATTTTACTCTAGATTAGCTATTGCCTTGATAATCCGGCAATACATGGATGTTGTCGATCAATTTGTGCTTCTATATCATATAATACACATATATTTACATATTACTAACTTATCTATTCAAATAAGTTCTCAATATTACACACACACACACACACACACACACACACACACACACACATATATGTTATGTTCAATGCATGCTCAATTGACTATCCCAGATATGTAACCTTAAACACAAATCTTACTCACTCGTTCATCTTAGCTTGTGTTCATAAGAACATCCTTATACTGTTGACATCTCTTTTTTACAAATTCATATGCATTGATATTAAACAACTCATTTCTTGAATTATAACATCATTTAAGAACCAAAACTCGTCAAACACTTAATCAATTGATTCAACATCAAACTAAGCCCATTTTAATCCCTAATTAAGTCAAAATGTATAATGTTTTATCCTTATATGACTCAACAAAAACACATAAATCAAACTCTCATTTCTGCCAAGCATTTCCACAATCGTGGAAAGGAATCATAGAATTCCCACGATCGTAGGATATGTGATATGCGACCTACCTTCCTTTTTCTTCAAATTTTCTTCCAAACTCTAACTCCTTCATGATACTTCTTCAACTATATCTCACTTATACTTCAAGGATACTTCAATTTCTCATTATTTCATCTCAAACTCCAAGCCAAAATCATTCAATTGACAATTCATAAACAATTTATCTCTTAGACATCGTCAATCAAACAAATGCTTTCATTTACTATCTTACAAGTTACACCATAGTTATTTTCCATTCCAAGAATATTACATTAGCATCTTTCTTTAGCATAAATTCATCTTCAATTGACCTCTAATCTCAACCTAATTCATTCTAAAAAACAATCTATAACCTAGGGTTTCCATACATCAAAACAAAACCAATTCATTCATCATATTTCAAGCACATCTCATCATCAACCTTGCATGCAATTCATCTCAATTCATCCCTAACCAATCTTTATGGATGTTATGCCCACCTATAACTCAATAAGGTAATCAAATACTTACTTTCTTGTCTCAAGATTTCCTTAATCAACAAGCTAAGCAAGTCTCCCAAGCATCATACATGCATTAAGAACAAGATGGGATTAAAGGGTTTCAATTTACAAGATGAGGGTTATGAAATTGTAGCAAAACTTTAGGGTTTTAGGGATTGTGTAAAAGTGTCATAGGTGGGAGAAAAGAAGAAGAAACAATAGATCAAAACATGAAAGATGGTGATCTTACAAGAGTGAGAAATATGGCTAAGGTGGGTGGTGAAGAAGATAGAAATGTGTTATGCAAAGTGTCAAGCTAAGAGCCATGCTATGTGTTTTTCTCCTACACTCCCAATTGTCACTCCCTTATTAGTCCATTTTTCATTTAATCTCTAGATCATATGTCACTCAACTATACCTCCATTTGTCACTCTTTCATTCAAGTCAATTCTCACTTTATTATTGATGCCACATGTCACCATCTCATAGGCTCATTCAACCTAAATTCCCATCTATCATTTTATCTTGCCCTTTTAACACTTTTCTTAGACTAAATGCACATATCACTTTATCATCACTCAATTAGAACAATAAATTCCCAATTCACTAATTTTAATTCATCAAACAAAATTCAAGACATAATTAACACACAAGCACGTCATAATTATTTAAGATCTTTCATACCCTAGAATATATTAGTAAGTGCATGTACTATTTTTACAATGTTCCTAGATCATGATTCACCCTATATGTAAATGTGAAGTATACAAATGAAATACACTTCATGAATTCTCATATGATGACTCAATCTAACAGTTAAATTCCTAAGTATAAGAATGGGATACTACATACAGCCAGTAAGAATGTAGTAGAGAAAAGAGTAACATTTAGAGCTCCTTTTTTTGATTTGCTAATGATCCACGCCAAGACAAAATCTCAATCATATCAGTCACAAGGCGACAACAATAGATGCAAAACACAACTCCATATGGCTTTTAAATAACAACATTGGAAAAATAGATGATTTTGATCCTTTGGAGCGAAGTTACAGATAATACATAAGCCAACAACTTTTCCATTCCGGTTATGTGTCGTTAGGAGCTGGTTTTTAATAGCAAGCTAAGTAATGAAGGTTGCTTTAGGACAGATGGTATTGTGCCATATAAGTGAGAACCATGGAGCTACCATTGATTTATTAAAAATGAGTCGCTAGCTAGACTTATTGGAAGAAACACCAGATGAATTTAAGCTCCAACATATGTTATCCTGTTTAGTTGTATTAGAAAGCTATGGAAGATGGTTTAGAAGAGATGTGCATCCATGAAAGGTGACTTGCCAAGCATCATTAACCTTCACATTTGCTTGCATTAATCTTGTTAGATGATTTAAAGATTAATTTATGTTTTTTTATTTAGGAAATTTTTGAAAAGGCAAGGGTTAGTAGATAAAAAAATGAAAAGACCTTATAATCAAGGGTTAAAATTCATTAGTAGTTTTCCAAAATAAATATGTAAGATCTATATTTGCAAGCTATTCTTAAATTAATAAACATTATATTATTTATTGTGCCTTGTTTTTTGATTTCATAAAATAGGATGAAAAGACACTACATAGACAACAGTATGATAAGATTACACTATATAAAGTCACTCACGATAAGGAAGGTAAAGGATGAGTGTCAGAAGAAGTAGAAAACAACTATATAAGTTTGTTCAATAATTTCTGTTTATTTATTAATGTAGTAGTAAGTAATAATATGTGGATTGAATATTGGTTTTCTTTTTTATATTTTAGAATAAGATGCAAGAGTTATTAAGGAAGTCTAAGCTTAAGGAGTCTCAGTATGGAAGACATTTGTGATATAATACTTGGTAATCATTTTGGCTATGTGAAAGGCCTTACCCATGGTCCTAAGCTAAATGTTTCAACCTCAACATATAAAATTATCATTGAACATCTTTAAGAGGAAAACAACAAGCTTAAGGCTACATTATAGGTTGAAGGAATCAAGGGAGAAGAAATTTGAACTAAATTAGAAAACATGATATGTTATTAAAAGTTTACTTAGCCGAGATTGTGATGGAAATGAAGAGGAGACTAAAGGGTAGTAATTATATCTCCTATACTTATTATATCACTTCCTATATGTCATATAATTTAATTTTAATACTTTTTACTTGAATTATAGAATGGATGAAGATGCAACTAATGAGTAATTATGATGTGAATTGTAAAGTTATATGGTGTTTGCTTTAATCAGAACAAAATGCTTAGTGTACCAATATTCTAATTATATTTTTAATTGATTTTAACCAACCTTTTAAAATGATTATAGGTCTATAGACTTAGACAACACTAGGTAGTCATTAAGTTATACTCAAATTGTAACATCTCGTTTTCTCATATTAAAGGTTAGAACTCTAGAATAGTGTACATGAGAGATTATTGAGAAGATAGAAAGTGTATTTCATACTCGTGCATAATATAACATACATACACATGTGAATATTAATTATTTCACATATTAAAATGATTGTACATGTATTCATCGACATTTTTTCGAGCGTAATTGATTTATAAATGAGATTATATTGAGAATTGTGGATTATATGTATTGAAAATTGATTTGGTGATAATAATTGTTGATTTAAAAGATTTTTGGTAAAATTTAGAAAATTTATGAAATTTTGGGTATTTTAGACCAAAAAATACTAAGTGGCAGGACAATTGATAAATGGTAGTAGAAATAAGAGTCAAATGGCAGTGAAAATTTTTATAAATGACATTGGGATTTAATGACATATGTCATTGAAAATTGGGAGATAATTGGAGTAGAAATTGGAGACAATTGGACTAGTTAAATAAAAGACCAAGGAGAGACCATAAGAAAGTGACATGTGGTAAGTGACAAGTGTCACTCACCACACCACATGCCATAACCCACGAAACTCTCCCAAGTGAAGGACTATCTTCTCTTTAACTGGTCTTTCACTTTATTAATTACTTCAACTTTTGTTAATATATCTTCTCATCTTCTTCGATCTTCTTCACCTATGATCCTCTCTTTTTTCCCTATAACGTAAGCTTTGCTCTCACCCTTTTTTTTTCTACTATCATTTTGTTGTCTTCTTTATTTGCCACAAGAAGACCTAATCCTACCACCCTTGAATGATGATGCACGTGTGAGAGAAGAAAGATAGGGCTAAGAGAGATCATAAAGAGTTTGAAGAATCTTGGAGCTTAATCAACTAAGCAACATGTTAATTCTCATGAGTTATATAAGTATGAAACAAATATGGTGATTAATTGATATTAAATGATAATGAGATTAGTGGTCATTATACATGTACATTGTGGATGAAGAATGAGAATACTGATGTCTTGTTTCTTTGAGTGTATGATGAGTAATAATAAAGATATCATGTTTTAAATTTTAGTGTGATAGTTTAGAAGTGAAATGAATGTGATAATGGAGTAAAATATGTGTGCATAAAATATGATGAATGTGTGTATATGATATGTTCTTTTTTTCGTGTTAATGATCAATCATAGAATATGAATTGTTTGGGATTGATATTGAGGTGAATGGAAGTAGGAATAATGAGGACATAAGCTAGAATTGATAGATTAAGCAAAAGAGAGGACCTAGGATGAAAATGGTGATGAAGTGTGCTAGAATATGCTAGATGGAGTGTTTTCACTGAACATGCATCTGTATTTTATCCATATATTAATTTGTAGACATCTAAATGGGATGATTTTAATTTGGATTAAATTAGAGACATATGGATACAATTTTTATGAAGAAATTGAATTTTAATTTTATTTTTAAGGGTTTTGAAATTTGACTTGAAATTGAGTATTGGGTGCTGTTGCAATTTGAGAACAGTTGGTAGTATTTTGTGTATAACTTGCAGAATACTGAACCAAATTGTATGAACTTAGTGTTGTTAGAAACTTAAGACATATAGGAACAATTGTTTAGGAGAATGTAATGCCTAAATCCTTATTTTTCCCTGTCAAAATGGCCATGAAAATTGACCTAAAAATTATAGCGACAACATCCAAATGTTGCTGGGACTTTGAGGTAATAGCTATATGGAGCAAACTCTAAGTAACCTAGATGGTCTCACTCGATTAATTGTTTGTTTTAAATTTTGTATTGAATTATTATGTGAATGTGATTGTGTTGATTCCAGGTTTCTTACATGTGAATTTGACGAAATAAGTGATACTCAACATTATTGTTGAATGTCGGACAAAGGTCCGATGAGAAATGTGTATATGAATGTGAAACTGAAATCAATTGACTGATTGAGTGCATGTTAATGTGATGCATTTAATTACATGGATGTATGACAACATAAAGGCAGTTGTGACTAGAGTGACCAGTCTGAAAGAACTTAAAGCTCAAAATATACAAAAAAAATCCATAGGCTCAGTTGTTAATGTACTCGGTATCCACTAAGGGATATGGGACAATATCTGAAACAAGCTCGGTATCCACAAGGGATATAGGCCAGTAAAAAGGCACTCGATCAACACAAAGTAATAATTAGAAGTGAGTCTCATGTGCATTACATTTATAATTTATATGTATGTTTCAAATGATCAAAATGAACTATTTGACTGCTCTGAATGTGACATGTGAAATAAGAGATCAAAATGATATGTGATTCTATATGATAATTAGTGAAATGATGTGAATTATGTGATTACATAAATTGCATGTGTTATGTGTTATGAGTAAGCCATTGATGATGGGTAGCTCACTGAGTGCGCGAAACTCATCAAAATTGTAACATTGATATTTTAAGTTCGAGAAAGAATACTAATGACAGAGAAACTTTAAAAGAAGCATAATTCTTGTATTTTTGGATAAAAGAAATGGCTCAAAGGTCGGTCAGTTAAGACTGAAGGATCTAGATAAATTTTTTGTATAATTCCTCATGTTTGTAACGTGTTCTGAATACAGAGATGTAAACTCTTATTAGTTTTTGATAATGTACATATATGGATGTTATTGTAAAGCTACAATGTATATATTCAGTTTTATGAATGAAAATAAGGAATTAGGTTTTTAAATATTGTGATGATTACATTTTAAATGATGATACCATGATTAAGTTAGTAATGTAACTGCTCTAGCATGCCACCCTTATGGGGTACATACTCGAACATCCTTCAAAATGTCGGGTATATGTCTTGTAAGAGTGGGGTGCTACAATTCTTGGTATCAGAGCATGGTTTGGCATCCATAGGGATATATAGGAATATTAGACATGAAATATCGTGAGAAATATGGATAGTAATTGAAGTTATTGTCTATTATAGGTCATCTACCATAAGTGATCAAATGGGATAATCAGCTGATCTAGAATCAGTAAGAGCCAGTAAAGAGTCTTCTGTACCTCGACTTAAGAGAATGCCTTCCATAATTCCCCAAAGAAGGGAAAGGAGGTATCATAAACTGCGAAAGAAGGAGGCTGTGGACTTCTAAAGAAGTACAGACCCTGTAGAGGTTGAGGGATGGCTAGAAAGAACAGGGAGAATTTTTGATTTGATGGACTGTGAGTCAGACGAGAAGTTCGACTATGCAGTTTCCTTATTGCAAAGCCCAACATACCAATGGTGGAAAACTATTCCAGGTAGCACCACCAGGCCTTATAATTGAAGTGAGAAGATTTTCTGAAGGTCTTTAAGGAGAGCTACATGCCCAAGATCTACTTGAACAAAAAGATGAAGGAATTTTTGGATCTGAAGCAGGGCAAATTATTTGTGGCAGAATATGAGATTAGTTTAATGAATTGATGGGTATGCTACTACCTTGATTCCTACTGAGGAAGACAAGTGTAAGAGATTTGAAATGGGTTGAACATGGAGATTAGGACAAGACTAACAATCAGCAACTTGAGTAGTTTCACTGAGTTAAAAACTGCCTCAATAAAAATTGAGTAGCTATTGAGAGAGGGACAGGTAGAGTATAAGAAGGAGTCTAAAATGAAGAGACCTGGTGAATTCCAAGCTAAATCTAGCAATAGATTCGAGAAACGCTAGAGTAGATCATCCCGATCATAGTTGAGATCGAGACAAACTGAGTTGAGGCCGAGAGGCAGCTTTGGTTACTTTGCAGAGGTCAGGACTTATAATAGCCAACCACCACAGATGCCTAACTGTGAGCACTGTGAAAAGAGATATAGTGGTGAATTTTGGACATGATCAAGAGCTTGTTTCCATTGTGGCTCTCTTGAGTATCGAATCAGAGATTATCTTGCCATTTTTGGTGCTCAGTCTGGTGTGAGAGGGGGATCAACAACTAAAGCAACTGTCTAGTAGATCCGAGCTAGTGGGTCTGGACAGAGAGGTCGTGGTAGAGGCAGGATGAGTTCTGGGAGTCCTACTATCAGGACTAATGTGCGGAGTAACCGATCGTAGTTCCAAGACAGAGTTTATGCAATGAACAGGTAGGAGGTTTAGGATTCTCTGAATGTCATTGCAGGTGTATTGCTTATTTTTGCTTATAAAGCTTTTGCATTACTAGATCCTAGATCTACGCATTCTTTTATCGCACAGTATCTGAAATCTAGGTTGCATTGTAATAGAGAATTATTGAAACATGGATTAGAGGTGAGTACACCGATAGGTAGTACCACAATAACAGGATAAACTTGTAAGAGATTTTTGATTCGAATTGATCAGGCATAATTAGAGACATATTTGATTGTACTACAGTTAAGGGAGATAGATATTATTATAGGTATGGATTGGCTCACTACTTATAGGGCTATCATGAATTGTTATACTAAGGAGGTGATATTAGAATCTCCTAATAAGCTAAGAGCAGTTTTTTGAGGTATTAGTCAAGCTTTACCAGCCAGGTTAATCTCGTTCGTGAGTGCTTTGAGGTTGATACAAGGAGGATGTGACACTTATTTGGCCCAAGTCATCGATATTCAAACTGAGCAGAATGTGCAGGACAATCCTGTTGTTAGGAAGTTTTTGGATGTGTTTCCCACATAATTATCTAGTTTAACTCCAGATAGAGAAACAAAGTTTACAATCAACTTAGTTCCAGGTGCTACTCCTATATCTATTACTCCATATAGGATGGCACCTATGGAACTAAACGAATTGAAGACTCGGTTATAGGAGTTATTGGAAAAGGGTTTCATTAGATCCAGTGTATTATCCTGGGGAGTGAAGTGAATCACACGTTAATACAGTACTTATAAAACGATATAGAATGCACTAGAAGGGGGGGTTGAATTGTGTATTCCCCTTTTTGAAACTCTTTCAGAAAAAGTTTGTTAAGAAATAAAATTCTTTTAACAAAAACTGATAGATTCTAAGTAATCAAAACTTTCGAAAACTTTGTTTACATATTAAGTAATACTGAAAACTTGAATCTAAAGTAGAGATAGAGAGAGAGTAGATGACACAGTGATTTATCTTGGTTCACCCCAAACCGTGGGCTACGTCCAGTCCTCAGAGTTAGTAGCTCTCATAAGCTATAGACATGAGTTGTTTAGAGTTAACATGTGGATGCTTACTAAGGGTAGTAAATACATTGGATTGACCTACTATGAGACAATCATATGAATATTCTATTGAAGTGTCAATGATAGTCTCATCATAACAATGGTGCAAGTATCCTTTGACTTGAGGTGCTTAAGGATATCTCGGATATTGATCCTGTGCTTTGACTCCATTTATTGGTGCCTTTCAGGGTTTACTCATAGGGTGGTGACTGGGTACAGCTTTAGGTATTCGGAGGTAATTGAGTAACCAATAAAGGATTCCCCACTCCTGATAGAAGGAGATGATACCAACGGCCTCTTATCAGGTTCATTACTCGGGAGTCTTTAGCCAGAGCAGATATATGTCATGAAGAGAGTCTTCAATGATACATAGAGTAATGAGATTTTCAGGACAATATCTAATATCACTTAGGTTAGATGTGACATAGTCAGTCTAGTGAGAGTTGACACTTTGATCATATTCTGAGCCAAGTGGGATATAGATGGTGAAAGGATGAATTACATGGCAGCAGTGCATATGGAAGGGTTCGTAGTCAAACCACTGACTTTTCGATCAATTGGAGGTCATAGCATGTTACTAGATACTGCTCTTGACTTACTTGAATTAAATATTAATTCAAGTGGCCAATATAACCGGAAACCTAATGGGTCACACTTATAGGAGATCCGAAGCATGAGTCAAATGGTTTTGAATGGTGATTCAAGATGTTAAAGATTGTTTCAGGATTGTATTGCGATGTGATTGTGGCAGAATACGTTGCATGGAATGGATTGGAAACAAGTGTTGTTGGTTGCCAATTTAGTCATTAACTTCCCAAAACTTCCATTAATGCCGCTATTCATGGTCATTAACTTCCAATAACTTCCATTAAAGCATGCTATTCATGACCATTAACTTCCCATTAATGATGGGGGTTATGGGAGGCCAAAGAGGGCAGAAAACAATCATCATTTTTGTGCATTTTGTGTAAGACACAAGGGAATAAAGGTTCTTTCTTATACACACACTCCTTTTCTTTCTAACTCTCACAAGAGTTTTTATCTTTACTTGCATAAAGAAAGAACTCTAGCTATCTCCTAGTAAGGTTTTATCATTTTATTTTCGTGTGGACTTTCATTAGAGACGGTCTACATTGATCGTTGTAGTTTACGACAACACAACACGGAGAAAATTAAAGAATGAAGGAGATCGTCAGAAAGATATGTAAACATCTTACATTTCATATTTTTGTTTTCCATATCTATATGCATGAGTAAATTTGGTTTTTGAGGTTCCGTTTTATTTTCCGTTGTGTATATTTGATATATATTATGTATGAGATGCATGATCAGAACCTTACACCTGTTGGTCTTAGTATATGCGAGTTCCCAACTATTTTTTTATCCTTTTTTAATTTTCAGTTTGATCTCCAAACTTGTTTTCATTTGCAAATTAATCCCTCTTATTTTAATTTTGTTTTATAATTTTATTTTTGAATCTTTTTATTTATTAAATTAGCCTTTAAAATTCTCTTTTTCATTTATAAAATAACTAACTCAAATTTTAGATAGAAAAACAATCTTAGAAAAAATCAATCATATTTATATAACAAATTAAAAAATTAAACTAACATAATACAAATATAATAATGGAAAAATAATTGAAATTAATGGCTTAATAGTGAAAGTAAACAAAACAAGGCTAACAAGCTATTTATTTTGTCCAATTTAATCAAAATACTAAAAAAGACAAAAAATAACCTCAACATTGAAATTAAGAACAAGCGAATCAAACTTAATGAAAAGGTTATGAAAATAAAATTGTTCAAATATTGTTTTTAATATTTTAATTAATTTAATAAAATAAAATAAATACATTGTTGGAAAAAATTAACTGTAATTAACCAAATAAGGAGGAAAAAAGATGAGAGCGAATAAAATAAGATAAAACTTTCTTATATTATTCTCTCAAATTCCTTAATAACAAATCTAATTTTATCATCGCTCTTTGACAATATTTTAGAACATATCAATAAGAAATAAATAAGAATATCAAATTGCTGAAAGTTGATACTACAGTCCAGTATGGATCACAGTCCGTGCCTTGTCTTTTGTCATGCCGCGATTGCAACATGGGAAAAGTTAGAAGTCTCGGATGATTTAAAGTCGTACGTTCAAGAGCATACTTGAAGAACTCGATTGCATTTGATTCGACAAAAATAAATTTATACCAAACATGTTGATTTTCCGCTGCTGTAACGTCATGCACTTCCGTCGTGGCACAATTGCATTGATTTGCAGAAGAGTAGACGGATTTTACACGGCAAGTGTTCGCCAGCTTGCATCCATCCCTTCTTGGTCTTCGTTACTAAAGGCTGTTAGATGGGACGTTAATTAACAAAATGTAATAGAATCGGATTAGTTTGTAACGAAATGAAATGTAATTCAATTCGATAAAATAATTAGTAATATAATATAGTAAAATATTATTAAAAAGATAGATAAATAAAATATAAAATATAAAAAATAATTATTATATTATTAATATTAAAAGATTATTACTAAAGATTTAATGATATAATTTTAAAACAGAAATTATGTCTAATTAAAAAATTACGGTTAAAGTCACAACTGTCACAAATAATTTTTTATATTTTTATTTTAAAATAATAAAATTTTTATTATTTTATTATTAATTATATACCATTTATTATTAATTAATTAATTATTTATTTTATTTTATTTTATTTATATTTAAAAATAGTTTATTTATATTTTATTTATATAAAAAATATACAAATAATTAAAGAATAATATATATATTCTATTTTTTATTAACAAAAATTTTATTATT
>JANSVB020000106.1:1458176-1472830 GCA_025504935.2 Erythroxylum haughtii | reverse complement strand
AACTTCATATATTGCTGTCAGGCGGACAAGATATGGCTTCTGCTACGGTTGGTAAGTCTTTATAAAATTATGATAACCCTTTATAATGGTTATTGGGCACTCACCATTATTTTTTTTAGAAGGAATCATATGAAAATTATTAGAAGGACCACCTGTGGCCTCTTTGGCTTAGTTCTTGGTCGCAATTTCATCAGAAAGCAAAAGTTTTGAGTAGATGCTGGTCTACATGAAAGCAATACCAATTTATGTTCCCAACAAAATCATGATCAAACTCCATTATCTATCAAGGAGAAAGAACCAAAAAAACAATCAAGAAAGCCACGTTCATGCCTTAATAGTCTTTCTTTGGAGATGGTTCCATGGCATGGCATTCTCTACATGCAACCAAAAGTGACCTGAAGATTCTCCGGAAGAGCCCGGAGGATCCCTCTTTCTTTCCGGAGAATCTCTTTTTTTCCTTGTAATCACTCTTTTTTTTGCTGTTCAATCCTTTTTTTGGCGGAATCCTAACATGTTTTCGCCAGGAATCCTCACTTCTTAGAGCCGGCACGGGAACTAAATGCTGCCACCGTTGAGAAGAGCCGCACAACTGGGCCATAACAACCTTACCAGCCACCGTTGTCTTGTTTGCAGCTTTGTTGGTGGGATACAGAAACCTCCTTTCTGAGATTTCACTCCAACTTGTTCTTGCACTGCTAACGCTGCTTCTGCTACTGTTAGTACTATTACTCCTCGACGACAATAGCGAGTCTTTGCTACTAACACTGCTGGTTCTGCTAGTTGTACGAGAACTGCTGTCAATAAGCACCAAAGTTGACGGAGATTGTTGGAGTGGAAAGGTATGAGGGAGGAGACGACCATTGAAGAAAAGATGATCTGCTGGAGAGTTCCTAAATGGATCGGTTGAGGGTGAATGTGGTGTAAAAAAAACAAACTCGAAATCAGATTCTTGATCTGGACTTGGAGTACTGGGAAAAGAGAAAATGCCTCTGAAGTTGGTTCTCTGGTGACGGTTTTCCATGGAATTCTTGCGGTCACAAGAATGAGCAAGGTGCGTGCTTAACAGGGAGAGTGAGCGACTGCGTTATAAGCAGACGGTTCATGATGTGACCATTGGAAGATTTTGGTAGGCTTGGTGGAGAAAATCATGAGGTCGACACTTGCCAACTCAACGTAAATATGAAGCCATATGAATTATTTAGTGATGGAGGACTTGGTGTGCTAAATGATGTGGCCACAAAACTTTGTAATTAACATGTAATTTAGGTCTTTATGAACGACACAGCTTCCAAAATATACTGTTCCTCGACAGGGAAAAGATAGATCAAGAGGCACCTAAAGAGGATTGTTTGGGCTTTAATATGGACGTGCTATGATGGGATCATCAGCAAAGACTTTTATTTATGTTGTGGAAAACGTACGGACTGATCAACATGTGTATATGTAAGATATTTGTTTACTGGAGCACTTTTGATCAGACTCCTCAAAATGAGGACAAAGCAGTTCTAGAGAGCTTCTTTTGTCTCCCATTTGGGTTTCTGTAGAAAACCCTTTGGGACCCACGGATCATCATAATGCTTTAGGGATCCACCACTCGGCCAGATTTAGGCTCCTTTATCCTGTCAACCAAGCAAAGTATTGCTTGGCTTTCTTTATGTCTAGTGGCAGATCTTTATGTTTTCACAATGATGAGTTCATTGTGCGTTAGTTGACTCCTGTACACATATTTCTTTGGAAGGCGATAGGACCTGGAAGATCCTAATGTCTGCAATCAGAAAGATGTCATTGGTTTTGGGCTGGAATTGACGCCACGGCACAATGTTGGCAGAGATTTGGGCTTCCGCAACGAGCCTTCTTGCCTAAAGGCATTTACATCTCACTCTCTAACTTGCAGGACATGAGTTCAAGTTTATCCAAACTTTACTTGATTAGTTATCGATATCTTCACACGAAAAAGTGTATCATTTTGAATCTTAATATTTAACTTATATTTGATTGTACGTAAAATTTTTAATATAATAATTTATAATAAAATAAAATATAAATAGATAAAATATTAGAATATTATCGTTTAGGAGGGATAGAAGGATCCATAATATAATGTAGTAAAATATTATTTAGAAGAAGAGTTTATAATGTAATATAGTGTAAAGTTGTTTATTATTTTACATTTCATCCTAAACCTTCTAAATAAGAAGTTTTTCATTTTTACTATTTAGGATGGAATGTGATATAATATGAAACATTTATTTTTCATCTCATTTTATTCTATTCCATTATAAACTCTCCTCCTAAACGATGCAATAATATTATATTTCATTTCATTTCATTAATAAATTCCCTACCAAACACACCCTTACAGAAAAAATATAACCTGAATCTTAACACTTTGAAACACTCAAATTAAACCATATAATTTTCTAAATATTCAGAACAAACCTTAAATGATTGAAAATTTTGACGAGGTTAACTCTTCGGCAGTTAAATGTTATGTCAGTATATATTTTTTTAATATAATGGGTCTTATCACCACGTGACAATACGACTCATAATTATATATTTCACACAATGAGTCTCACTCTCACTTGCTATGGATCCATTTTTCTTTTAAAAAATAAAACAAAATGACATATCAATATTGATGTGACATACGTTACATTTTAATAATGAAAAGTTAACAATATCAAATTTTCCATCCACTTATAGTATATTTTAAATATTTTGAAAACGTCGGGATCCAATTTTAACACTTTAAAACATTAGAGTCTGTTAGAGGTTTAAAATACTCTTTTAACATATCTTCGGTTATATTATGTTTTCTTCTTCGGCAACCATTTCATCTCTTCCATTAATACTAATTTACTTTGTTAAGAAGCATGACTAAATAGGCAAAAATCAGCTTATGAATTACAACAATTAAAAACCGTTTTTTCTCTCTCATTAGTTACTATACTATGTTGAATAACTTATAAAGGAGACACTTTTCTCACCTTATTCTTCCTTGTCTTTATCTCTTCCTCATCTCTTTTTTGGTGAGTTACACAGTATCAATAATTCCTTGCCTCTCCAATAAATTGTCTACCTGCCACCATATACCTCCTTTTCACCATCTCATTGTTTCTCCACCTTCATTACATTTTTAGGATATTTTACTGTCGTCTCCACTGTTAATTCCCACCTCACCTGGTTGTTGCTAGAGAAGATCCAAGCTATCCTAAAACTCCTTTCTATCGCCCCCTTCTTCTTCAAGATGGAGATGTCATTATTTCACCACCTTTAGAAACTTTGTTAGTTGAAATTACAAAATGGCAAAACCCACTAGTGGGTTACTTCTTGGATAAATGCCAGCCCTTTCCAGTAGTCAATCGTTAGGCTTCCATGAAATGTTTTAAAAATTGGAACGAAACTTAAATTAGTAAAACAAAAAGTTTAAGGTTTAAAATATTTAATTGATAGTAGACCATTATAAAATCGGTTAAAGATTGATTAAAATTAAAGAATTTAAAATATGATTGAAAGAGACTGTTCTTATCTATCAAAGAATTTGAATTTTAATTGAACAAAATTTGTTAAATAAAAATTTATTTATTTATTTTAGTTTATATAAAACTTATTAATTTACAAAATTAATTAATTAATTTTTACTAACAAGATTTATTAAAATAAATCGAATAGGAAAATTAAAAATTGAACCAATAAGTTGAAAAATTCATGATTTTTATGGTAAAATCGGCCAAGTTGGTTGAGTGTTTTAATCATTAGTTCAAATATATGTTAAACTTGAATTAATGACTGCAAGCCATTTTTTTTTTAATTCAATAGCCTCTAAGATCCAACAAGGTGTTGGATCTTTCTCCTTCACATGTTGGAGGGAAATCGATGTTCTTCAAAAGATGGAAACAAGGTATCATGTCAAAAAAAAAAAAAAAAACTAAAAGTAGCTCTTCTTTAGGTCCCCTTCCATGACATACCCCTCAGTGCATACAGGGCCCTAGCCACTTAATTAGTGAAATTGTTTCTCCACTTTGTATGGATCAAGTCTCGATATCTTTAAAACGCAACGGGGGTATACAAGAATTTGTATAGAAACAAGCTTGAGCAAATCCCTGCCTAATTTTAAAATGGTGTTTAATTTGGTTGAGGAAGGTCACCCCATCTTAATTACAAGGATATAGTATATCGTTCCAATGGAAACCAAAAGATCCTTCAACTAAAAAAAATTATAGAAACCAACACTTGGTTGTTGGTTCTTTCCTCTGATCATGGATTCTCATCCCCCGATTTCCTTCTCCCTCAAAAGTGCTTAAGGTAACAAATAAAAACCTTGACTTACTAATGTGATGCATTAAAACCAAAATCTATGCTAAATAATACCGGACAAGTATATACATTATTTTTACGGCAAAATTAAATAAATATGAATGTTGATCTATAAGTACTACTATTAAATGTCTTTTTATTATCTAATCTAATAAAGTGAATAATTTTAAAGATATAATTGACTAAACAAAAATTTCAAATCTAAAATAACCAACTGAAACAATTGACAAGAACATAGAATTTAAAGATAAAAAATCTAGATAAAAATTCTCGTAGAACCTTTCGGTGCTTATATTTATCTTGATTTAATGATTTACCCTAGTTTCTTAGACTAATATAAAATTTAAAGTTACAACCATATTCTTTCTCAAAATATACAACCTTTATTCTTAAATTGATTGAGTGAAATATCTTTTTAACACCCTGAAGCTTCAGTGAGAAGATGCGATAAGATTGTACTTAAAGACTCTAAAAGGAAGAAAAGGAAGGCCTAACAAAAATTTAGAGAAGGTGATTAAAAATAGTATGACTATGCTTGAACTTATCAAAGGCATGACCCTTAATAGAAAAATTTAGCTTACTAAGATACGAATAAAGGCTCTCATATAAAGAAGTCCTTCTCTTTTTCATAAGTTTTTTAAGCATTTTCTTTCAAGTCTTGTGTTTTATATTTAGCCTAAAACTTTAATATGTATCACTTTGCTCTTAGTTATTTAGCCTAAATATTTTCTTATGTAGCCTAAATATTTTCTTGTAATGACTTGTTTGATTTATTTCTTTACTTGTTTTCTTTCTTTTTTTGTGCATTTATTTAGTTATTTTATCTTTTATTTTTATTCTTTAACTTGTTCTATATTATTATATTATTTATTTTACTACTTATTTTTTTTTACTTATGTGTATTTATTTATATTTATATTTATTATTATTTTATTATTATTTTATTATTTAAATATGTATATGCATTTTTTTCATATGGATCTATCGAAAATAATCTTTTTATTAGTTTAAGGTAAGATTGTGTACATCTAGACTTCTTCAGACTTTGCGTATGAGCGAGACTTTCATGTAACTTTTATTGTTCATGATATGATCTATTCATACATATGATCTATCAATCTTTATATATGAAATTTGAAATTGAATCAAAATGCTGGCAAATCTCAATTTAGTCACAAGTAATAATTATGAATGATTTGTAATAAAATTTGGGTCCTCCATTGAATCAAAGAACTAACTTAAAAAAATAATTTTAATGTTCATATCATCTAAAACTGTCCTAATTTAGTTTATACTAAGAATAAGAAAACTAACAATAATCAAGTAAGAAAACAAGGTAAAAGAAATTGTTCTCGTGAATATTGAAAATTTGATGTTCTTTATTGAATCTTGATATAATCCCTTTTTTATCTCTAAATTTGCTCATTTCTTGTCCCAAGACGCTTTAGTTTAGCTCCTTAGGAATGCTTTGTATGATATCCCCTTCATTAGTTCTCAAAATCTTCTGTTATTCTTATGAAATATTTAAAAATTCAAAGAGTCTCAACCAACATAGATAACACAAACCCATATTGGTGTCTTGTATTTTTCACAACAATAATGAACCCTAACTTACATAAAAATAGCTACCAATTAGAGTTTAAAGTACAAGTGTATGTTACACCTCATATAGGCTTAGTAACTCCTCAATCATTTATCTAAGGGTTCATCTTACGAACAAGGGTCCAAACGCCTTAAACATAGGTCCTTTGTTAGTTATGTTTATTCATGTGACAGGTTCTTCAAGAAACATAATAGACAAGTAGCTTATAAAGGGCAAAACATATGATCATGTTTGACCCGTGTTATGAATAGTGGTCCATGTTTAACCTATGTTCATCCAAATTCATGTTAAAAACTTTTTTTTAACTTAGCTCTAATTTACCCAAATTTATTCCTTCTCATTAGAGAGCTAAAACAAAGCATACAAATAAAATATAAGCCTCATTGAGTGCCAATCTAATAAAAACCATCCAAACACATGTCAAATGCTATCAAAATTATGTTAAAAATATAACCTCATTAGCATTTATCAAATTCCTCCACACTAAAGTATTTTCTTGTCCTCAAGCAAATAAATTTCATCACTCGTAAATTAAAAAGGTAGTAATTTCATAAATGCAATTAACAAACAATTGGATCTATCAAGACATTAATCATTTGATTGCAAAGTTCATTAATTTGCAAGGCATTTAGCTACTTGCAAGTCATAAACTAATTCAATTTAAGTATATAATCTTTCAAACTTTAACTCACTTAGTAAAATTCAACTTACTGCATAAAATTAGCATAAATGAGAAAGATGCTTCAACTTTAAAAAAATTTCATAACTCTTATCGAAATAAAAGCAAAACAATGACTATAAATAACACAGGAGCATTTTGATTATTGTTTGAAAAGTCAACTTGTATGTCCAAAATTATATAAAAAGTGTCATAAAGCAAATAAAATATCTATTTTCAAAATTAATGAAGAAAATTAAAATTACCATAATCACTAATGCTCATGAATATTTTCCTAAACAAAAATCATAATAAAAATCAAATTCATAATGAATTATCTCAATCAATATTCTTTTAAAGCTAAAACTTTTTCCAAAATTGCTCTCTATTAAGCAAACTATAACAAATTTGATAAACATAAGTAATTAAATCCAACCCCCATGTTTAGGTTGTACATTGTCCCTACATACATAAAATACAAGAATAATAAAAAAAACTAGAATATAAGAAGAAAAATAAAATTAAGATAACTGGCACTCCCCTAATAATAAAATAATGGTGACCTTATCCCATCAATAATCCTTAATCTTTAATCCATCATTGGGGTTCCTCAATTGTTGGCTCATTCTCTAGAGATATATAGGGATGTTCCAAAACATATGAAAAATATTAAATATGATGTTGTCTATACAATAATACGACCCTCACTATTAAAACTAATCAAATTCAGTATTAATACGATAGGATCAAGAACCACAATATCAAAAATGTATTAATCCAAAAAAATCAAGCATAAAAATACACAAAAGAAGGATGTGAATTACATTACTTCAGAAAAGAAAGGATTGAGAGTAATAAGATTCCAAGGTTAAACACTACTATCAAGCTAGATAAGATTGATGGTTAATAAAGAACTTAACAGAAGGTTTTCTTTAAGAACAAGGATGAAGAAAACTCTCCAAAGGTTCTTAATTGGATAATAAAAATGATAAATTGTTAATTACATCTATGAGATAGCCTTAGATATGCATAAAATCATAAGATACAGAACTTTAAAACTAGAGTTATAAAAGGAATAATAACTTAAAATAATAAAATCCTAACAAATTAAAATATGATTTTGACATAAGTCTTGGCCAATATCAACACCAATTTTGTCTTGGAATAATCAGTGCATAAGAAAACTAGTTCAACAGTTATTATAACTTGAACTCTAGCACTAGTTTGCTTCTAAATTTGGCAATAGTTACATTCTATAATTGTAATTCTTCATCCTAACTTAAACCTTTTGTATATTATTCAAGCCCCTTATCAAGCCTCTTCAATATAAAAATTTATGTCTTAAGTTACTACTTGATTTCTATCATTTTCCCTCTCCTTAAAATGATTTTTCCTCAAATCAATACCTTTATCTATAATATTAAAAAATAAATAACACTTAGTTAAGTATGCATCTCTCATTTTTTAATCTCCAAAAGATATAAATAACCACCATTGTCCCCTTAAACTCTCTTTCCCTCTTTTTTTTTTTTATATAAATTTTGATTTGATCTACATAAACTACTTTCGTGATAATGGGGCAATGGTAATCAATTTTTCATTCATAAGAAAGGAATATATGTTCTTATACATGTCATATATGATCTACCTATCAAATAGCCTTGGATGCTTCAAAAGAATGTGTCTTGGTTGCATGGAACCACATCATATGACATCCCATCCTTATAGCTCCCAATCAAGAAAGAAAAGTTCACCTATTTTGTTACCCTAACCTTTCAATTCTCATTCAAATATTGTATTTTGCATGGATTAGGTTGTTTCATATTTGGTATCTCCATCTTCTCACTAACTCCATACTAACTATTTTAGAATAACTTCCCGTATCTATGATTATGTTACAATTTGATCCTTAGTTGCACATCTAGTTTAGGAAAGGTTTTCTCTTTTCTTATCTTCCATCATCCTCCACCAAATGCATGCTCAATACCCTTAGGCCTAACAATGCTCTCCTCGTCACTAGCATCCTCTAACTTATGCATCTCTTCATCCACTTACTCTTCACTGTTGGAAACATATTCTCCATTGTCCTCTAAGTAGTTGACAAAACTCTCAACCTCATTGTAGACCTCAAAGTTATCCATTATAGTAGATATAGATTCGTTATGTTGTAAACTAGATATGGCAATATCATACTTCCTAACTTATCCTTTACCTCACCAAACTGAATAAGGAGATGCTCGTATTAGCCTTGTATTATGTTCAACAAGAATTCCATGTCTACGTTAAATCTTTCCTCCTCTCTTACATCCTTGTCCTTGGATATGGTTCTACTTCAAGTTTGAGTCATGTTGTATTTGCATAAAAAGTTAGTAGCAAAAGCATTCCCTTACATGTTCCTCCTAAATTTTCACTCAATTAACAATCTAAATTCTTTACTAAAGGTTTTTTGCAAACTAGAAAATCTAATTCAGGAAAGCTAGTTCAAATCTCTCCTTTATGTTGGATACTCCTAAAAAAAGCAAGTTCGACAAAATGAAATGATTAGACACTACTAGAGTATAGGGAACAAGAAAACTCATAAATAAAAAGTTAAAATTGATGGAATCCAATCAAATCAAGTAGAAAAGAAGAATAAGAACTAGACAAGAATGAATTAAGCAATAAGGAAAAAGCAAGATAACTAATAATCAATATTTTTCCATTTACTTATAAAATCCTAGAAAAAAAGTAACAAGAACTTAAGCAAAATATGTTCTTAATAAAACTTTAAGAATGATAAGAATAATAATGAATATTGAATTTAAGAATAAAGGTACAAGAATATATGATATCAAGAATAAATCTGATTATAGAACTATGATCTAATACAAAATTTAATGTAACCCTTACCAATAGAGCTAATTAGATTCAATATCAATATGACAAGAACAAGGATTTTTTTAAAATAAAAAATAGGTTAATCTAAGAAATCAAACATAAAAATACATTAAAAAGGATATGAATCACTACACTCCATAAAAGAAGAGAGTGTGAGTGACAATATTGTAAGGCTTATCACCACTTGAAAGTTAAGACAAGATTAATAGTTAATAAGGACCTAACACAAGTGTTTCTGTAAGAACAAGGATCAAGAAAACTGTCAGAAGGTTCTTGATTCAATAATATTAATGAAAAGTTGTCAATTAAATCCATGAGATAGCCTTATATAGGTATAAAAGCCTAAAATTATAGTCTTAAAAGAAAATAACAACTTAATAATAAAAAATCTTAACTACTTAAAATATAATTATGGCACTTTCTTAGCCAATACCATTTTCAATTTTATTCTAGAAAAATTAGGGAGTAAAAAAATGTGTCCTATATCAATTATACGTTTGACATTGTTTTACTTCTAATTCTCTAGACAGTAAAACCTAGTGGAAGATCAACGTTGGTTTGCTTTTAAGTCTAGTGTAGATTACATTTTGTAACCACAATTCTTCAACCTAAATTAAACCTTTAGTAAGTTGTCTAAACATTTCATCCTGCCTCTCATGTAGAAATTCGTGTAGCTTGATTCGCTACTTAAGTCTTATGATATAGCATGTAAAACTCAACCAAAACTAATTCCAAGTTAGATAATCCCAATCCAATATTGCAAGAATATACTTAATTTTGTCACGTTAAAACCAATTTTACTTAAAACACATTCAACAAAACAAAAAGATCATGCAAAACATACTAAAACTTAAAGCTAAAGTTTCCTAAAGCTATTACATTGAAATAAAAACACCTAAAGTATTAAATTTCCTTATAAGAAAGTGCTTCTTTATGAGTCTTATAATTGGAATTCTTATTTAAGCTCTTCACCCTAGTAACTCCTTAAAGTTCCTCTTCTTACTCATAAGTTCATTAACTTCCAAAAAAGCCACATGTTTTATTAGAATAAGACTATCTGACTTCCTCTCTTCTCATCGTATGATACAAGTCTCTAGTGAATCTTATTAGTCATCAATTTACTAAAAATTTAACTACTTCCATTAGATCATAAATCAATTTAATTTAACGTAATAATCTTTCATCCTTTAATTCAATCCTCAAACTTTAACCAATGCATAAAGTGAATATACATAAGAAAGATGCTTTAACTTCCAAACATTTTCACAACTCATTTTAATAAAAAAGAAATTTACTATCATTAAATTATCACAAGAGTAATTAAACACTTGTTTAAAAAGTCACTTAAAATTTTTTTATATGAGATTAAACATCTGATCATGATTATTCTTGATTACTCAATTAATTCATTGAAATGGCTATCAACACTATTCTTTAACTTCAACCTTTTGACTTGGTTTGAAGTTAGTGGAGTGAATTTATTTAATGCTCGCTTTTTCACACTCTTTATTCTTTCTTATCTTTTTTTGTGGAAAACTAAAAATGCTTTAAAAAATTCACTTTTGACTTAATTGTACATCCAAATTATATAAATTTACCATAGTGAAAATCAAGTATCCATTTTTAAAATTAAAATTAGCTTAATTATCAATGCTTATGACTATATGCCTAAACAAATCAAATTACAAAAACAACCAAACTTATATTAAATTCTCTCAATTAATATTCTTTAAAGTAAAGAAATTCTCAAAAAGGTTTCATATTAAGCTAACTACAACAAATTTATAAAATAAGTAATTAATTCGCAAATTTGGGTAAAGATGGAGATTCAAAGACACGACACTTAAAAAATTGCTACTATTATCTTCATTGTCGAGTCCTCGATCAAGTTCAAGAAGCCTGAGAATCCCAAATCCCACAAGGAAAAAAGTAACAAGGGGAAGAGTGGGGAGATAAGCACCAAAGTAAAGAAAGTTTTTATAAATCTAGTAAGTCCAAAATTAAGAACTCCAAAGATGATAAAAATAAGTCTACTTTTAGATGTTTCTTTTGTGAGAGATCATATAAGGTAAGAGATTGCCCGAATAAAGCAAAACTCACTACCTTAGTAGAAGAAAAGCAAGCACAAGAGCAACAAAGAGCGGATGTAAAGATGGGCTCTTTAAATATCCTTTAAACCATTAAAGAAAAGGCTAAAGTGCCTAAAACTGAGAAGAAGGGATGTTTATATGCTAAAGTGAAGGTTGGAGGTCAAATAACAAAAGCTTTAGTAGATACCAGAGCTTCTAACAACTTTAGTTGAACATCAACTATAGCAAGGAGTAAGGGCTCAAAGTTGTACTCAAAACTAAAAGCTACTAGGGATGTCAAGGTATGTCTTGGAGAATGGTGTGGTTTAATATATTTCTCTGTAGTTTCTATGGATAATTATCCTATAATGCTTAGTATGGAACTCGTTAAGGCTATACCTATTCCTTTCTCTAATACCATGTTTATTTTAGAGGAAGAAAATAACTATAAAATACCTTTATTGGGTGAAGGAAGTTTATCCACCAAGAAACTATCTGCCATGCAATTCTCTAAAGTAAGAAGAAGCAACCCACATATTTGGTGGCATTAAAGGAAGAAGGAGTGGAATCTTCACTAACGGAGTTACCCAAAGGAATCTCTAATGTACTTGAGGAGTTCAAGGACGTGATGCCTACCAAAGAAGCTCTCACCAAAATGAGATATGGATCACAAGATCAATTTGGTGTAAAGCATTATCCCATTTACTGTAGTAACTTATTGTATGGCACCTCCCAAACTTAAAGAGTTAAGGAAGCAACTTAAGGAGTTATTGGATGTAGGCTACATTTAACCTTCAAAATTTTCATATGGTGCAATTGTGCTTTTTCAAAGGAAGCATGATGGTTCTCTTTGGTTGTGTATTGACTATCAAGAACTTAATAAGATTGCTATGAAGAATAAATATCTCATCATATTGATTGTTGACTTGTTCGATCAACTTTGCGAAGTAAGGTGATTTGTCAAGCTTGATTTAAGATCGAGGTATTATCAAGTGAGGATTACAGAGGGAGATATACTGAAGACTATTTGTTTTACGAGCTATGGTTCTTTTAAGTTTTTAGTAATTCATTTTGGACTTACTAAGGCACCTGCTACATTTTGCACCCTCATGAATTAAGTGTTACAACCCTTTTTAGATAAATTTGTTGTGGTGTAATTAGATGATATTGTGGTGTATAATAAAATATTAGAAAAGCACGTTACATACTTACGATAAGTTTTCCAAGTCTTAAGGGAAAATAAGTTGTATGTGAAGATGGGGAAATGCGTTTTCTCACAATACAAAGTCACGTTTTTAGGGCACATTGATGGAGGGGGCAAGCTACGGATGGACAAGTCCAAAGTGTAAGCTATATATGATTGTGAATCACTACAAAAGGTATCATAATTATGTTCCTTCCTTGTTCTCATCAACTACTATTAGAAGTTCATCAAAGGTTATTCCTCCTTGCTTCTCCACTATCTGATCTATTGAAGATGAATAAAGTGTGGAATTGGGATGTAGATTTGAGAAAGCATTTAAGGCCCTAACGAAGAAGGTGATGGAGGAACTCGTTTTGGTGCTTCCTAATTTTGCTAAGCTATATAAGGGACATAGCAATGCCTCCGATTTTGCACTTTGTGATGGAGTATAAGCCCAAAAAGGTCAACTTAGTTACTGATGCCCTTAGTAGAAAAGGAGAGCTCGTCGCCATCACAATTCAAAGTTTTCCTTTTATTGACCGAATAAAGGAGGGACTTGAGTATGCCTTGTAAGTCAAGAGCTTAGCAGAGTTACTGATTGATGTGTCAAGTTCTACAATTTATATCCCTTCATTACCATAAGTGCATGGGCCGTGAATTGTAGTATTTGAAGGATCAATCCCATGAGTAGAGTAAACTAATCTAATCCTAAGTTATCTAAGGCTTAGGAATTAATAAAAATGAAATTAAAAAATAAAACAAGAATATAAACACGGGAATTTGATTGCATGAATTCAACTCAAGAAATTAACACAAAGCAAGAATTAAAATTGAGCAACACAAAAGGTTACTATAAAAATTAATCAAGAGAAATTATCAGGATATGAGAGAGGGGATTCTACCTATCATTAATGCTAACCTAGTCAATTACGTGTTATCACGGTGTCGGTTTTAGACTATCATAGGGGGAATTACTTTTTCTCGAGTACGCCCTAAATCATTAACCCCAATTAAATTATGGAATTTGCAATCTCTTAATTAATAAAAGACCCATAATTAAAATTAGATCGGAAGCTCTCTACTAAACTATCGGGTCTCACACGGGATCTCTCTTCACATAAAAATCGATTTGATTAACTACATGGTCTATTGGATCGCCTAACTCTTGTTAATCTAATCTAATCATTTTTATCTAACTTACCCTTTTGGTTTGTTACCGAAATATGCAAAAATTGAAGTTAATCACAACAACCAATCAATAAAACAAAAAATCAACTTTATTAACATTAAATCAAAGTAAAATCATGAAGGAAGAGTTGTAACATCATCAACAATCCAAAACCCATCATCATATAATCCATTTCAATCTTATATATTAAATGAACAAAAATGAAATGGAAAGGAATTAGAACTTGGATCGGACAATCAAGGAAGGCAGCAGTTTGAGGAGACCACTTAAATCGGGAAGCAACAGCGTCAGGACTTACTTCTTCTTCCCCTTTTTCTTCTCTCTCCCTCTTTTTTCTCTCTCTTGAACTTCTCAAAAGTGGCAGAATGTAGAAGCTCATAGGGTTACATCATTATGTCTTATATAGTATTTTCAATTAGGTATTTTCCGAGTCTAAAAGGTCTGAAAATTTTCTCAAAAACTCAAGTAAGGACTACTGTTCACATATCTATTTTGCAGGCCACGATCATGTACCTTAGTGACCCGATCGTGGCCAGGAATTTTTGCTTATGTCATTATTGTGGTCCATAACGCCACGATCGCGACTCCCTGCACTAGCTTTTGTCACGATTATGACATATTCCCCATGATCCTGGCTGCTCCTTACTCTTGTTTCTGTCATGATTGTGACACTGGGTTGTGTTGGATCGCGTACGGTCTGAGTATTCACAATACACTGTGGAAAAGACCATACAACAACATGATGTATAATCGAA
>JANSVB020000106.1:1412857-1423156 GCA_025504935.2 Erythroxylum haughtii | reverse complement strand
ATCTTCATCTTCTCAAGGTTTTAGCATGGCTTGAACAAAGAAGAAGAAGAAGCTAGCAAGCAAGCACTAGATCACTCAAAGATCTTGAAGAGAGGATCGGAAATCAACAAAGGAAGAGGATGAAGGTATGCCCTAAGTGAAGGAAGCTTGTAATTGTCCAAATAGCTTTTAGTGATTTCTCAATGACATCGAAAACTTAGGGCATTTCGAAGACTTAATAGGTTTTCATCCCTAGCAATTTTCCACTTGACAATTCCTCAAACATATATAAGATTCTTTCTCTTTTCAAATTCATTTCTAGTCCAAGTTATCACCAAATTCCAATGGTTCGACATTTTCATTCCTAAAAATCATGTATCTAAATTTCCCATTGCCATTGGACAGTATTCCCGTATTATACAGTCAATCGGTCCGTCACCCGGAAAATTTTCCGGTCCGGACATTTTCTCCCAAATTTTCAAAAATTTTCTAAAAATCATTACCAACTGAGAATCACTCTTAGAACATTTCCAATTCACAATTTCAAACACAATAATCTTAGAATTCACAAATCACATCATAGTCACAAATAAATGCCGGGAACAAGTCATGAATGCATGTACCTATGTGTGCACATGTAAAATGTCAGCCAATTGAATGAACAAATCAAAAATTTGCAATTTAACCCACTAGCTCGATCCAATTTACCAATATAACTCTCCCATCGGTAACAGGATGTTACAATATGGATTATTATCTGACCTCTATTGGAACTTTAAATAATGAGCTTGTTTTGTGCCTTCATTGCTCATTAAATAACATTCCGATGAATTATGATTGCTCGCTCCATAAATCTCAAAATGTTGATGCATAGACTTCAAAGCACTAGATGAAGGTTGAAGATCACTTACCTGCTTCCTTAATGATGCAATTTCTGTAAATAAAGCAGCTGTTGGATCTGCTAATATAACCCCTTTCTATTCCTTCATCTGCAGTGGTTTACTCCTTTCATTGTACCAAAGGCAGTTGTTAGTAGATATGTCTTTAATCAGGTCATATGTAGCATCTATGGTCTTCTTCATCAATGAACCTCCTACAGCTGCATCAATGGTGCTTTGGGTTGCTAAATTGAACCCATTATAAAATGTTTGTAGCAAGAATTCCCTGGGTAGATTATGAGGGGGGCAGTACCTCTGCATCTCCTTGAAATGCTCTCATGCCTCGTACAATTATTCTCCCTCATATTGTTGAAAGTTGTTGATTTTCTTGATGATCCTTGTTGTCTTTATCAATGGGAAATATTTGGACAAAAAGGGTTGCACCAACTAGTCCCATGTTCTGGAGTAAGGGAATTCATCCATGCCTTGGCTCGATCCTTTAGTGTGAAGGGAAACAATTTCATCTTCACTGCATCTTCTAACAACCCATTTTGCTTGAAAATATCACAAATTTCCAAAAAATTGCAATGTGAGTATTAGGATCCTCATGTGGCAACCATAAAATTGAACATTGCTTTGCAAAATGATAAGTAAAGCAGGTTTGATTTCGAAATTGTTCGCATTCACTGATGGTTTAGTAATTCCTTGCTATTTCAGGTTAAACCTTGGTTGCATAAAGTCCATAAAAGTTCTTTGTTCACCACCTTGTTCCCTCTGTTCAGCCATTATCTACTTAATTTGATCTTGTCTCCTTGCCTTTCTCAATTCCTTTTCTACTTTGATGATATCAAGTTCTTGCAATTTCTCTGCAACTCTTGTACTCTTGGTGTGCATGCACCTATTACACACAAAAAAAATCAACATAAAAATGAAAAAAACCTAATCAAAACAATTCAAACCAAACTCGATGCTAGGCACAATCCCCAGTAATGGCACTAAAAATTTGATAGGTAATTTTCTAAATTTTAAATTAAAACCAATTATCCTGTAAGTATACAGATCGAAAATCACACTATAGATAGGTATCATCCCTCCCATAGGGATTGGTTAGTTACCGAAATGATACAAATTTTATTTCGTTTAGGAAACTCAAATAATTAGATTTGAAAGATCTAAAATGTAAACATTAAGAGTCATACATACACATTTTAGGGTTGTCACAAAAGTAAGAACACAAATTTAGAAAATGGTGAATCAAAGTATCAATTTAACAATTTAGGATTGTCATTACCTAATTATGTATTCTCTCACTTTATCAATGTTTATTATGTTTAGTCCAAAATTTCCTAATGTCTTGGTTCTTTCACTCTCATTACTTGAACCAAATAAGCCCTGTTTAATGAAGTAAATGAATTATGTAAGCCCTGTTTAATGAAGTAAATGAATTATGTAAGCTCTCACTTCCCATTTTCCACTTAAACATTAAAAAGATATGAACATATTTTTGGGCAACCACTTTTCCATTCAAGATCTCTCTCCAAATGGCAAGGTAACTTGAAATATGGGGTGTTATTGGTGTAAGCCCACTCTCATGGTACTTACTAACATATTTCTTAGCTCCATATCTCTATGTGAGCTAAGTATGGACAGCCATATACCATAAACATCAAACAACATCAAACACATCCATAACATTGAATAAAGTGAGATACTAAATAGTTTAGGCAACAACAACCCTAATAACTACTTAGAAATCCATAAAAATCTCATCCAACATGTTCATAACATATCCATACATCCATCTCAATCAAAAAAATACAACGAAGAAGCAAGAAAAGAGAAGAAGTAAGGCTTATATGTTGAAGAGCAAAGCTGGAATTATATGGTGGCAGATTTGTGTCTCCTTGAAATCCTTTGATTCCACCTTGGGTTCTCTTGGTTTTTCTCTAAAAAATGCATTGTTCTCTCTCCCTTGGATGTCTTGCACGACCTCCTCTTTTCTAGGGTTTGAAATTGAGTTTTTATACGACATGTAATGCTTAAAATGACGTAGTAAAGAGGAAGTTGCTAGCTGGAATTTTCCAGAAAACTCTGTTTTCTATCTTGATTTCAATCCGTGATATCTTATTGATTTCTTATCCGAAATGGGTTGTTATTTCATAAATTTGAAACTGACTTTCTCCTCTTTCTTTTGGATTAAAAACAAAAAACATCCAATAAGAATCGTATCTTGCGAAAGGTTAACATTGGTGATGGGTTGGCCTAGGAAAATTCCAACTTTTTTTTTTTAGTCACATGACTTGCTTTCTCCTTGGTTCTTCTATCTTTCCATCCCTTAAAACCACCTTGAAACCTATTGATTAACAAAAAAATTAATCACTTAATCATGCCCAAATACATGCAATTAATACCAACATAATGTAAGAAAAAGATGCACAACAATGCTATGCAAAATTCATGCAAAACCTAATCAGACCTAATTCACACACATTCATGCATATTCACATACGTTCATACATAATCATGCAATTATATGAAAATAAGACAAAACATAAGCTAAACAAGTTAACAATAATCAATTAATCATAATTAACTGACAAATTATCTTAAGAAAAGTATGTACAAATGTCACCTATCATTTTGGTCAAATATAAAAGATAAAATTAATATTTACTCTATTTTAGTGCAATCATATTACTTCTCCACAATTTCTTAAACACTTTAGGGTTATGAATCTTATACTAATCACTCAACTTTGTCCATATGATATATTCAATAATCATTGATTGAGCTACTTTTAACTAGAATAAGTCATAAGTAGTATCAAACCATATCAATCCTTATATGAAATAACTTTGGTCAGTTATATAATCACAATGAGAATTTTCGTAGACATAAGTAGTGCTTCAATTGAATTTCTTAAATGACGTCAGTTCAGAGAACTTATTCTCTAATAAGTACTCATACATTTGTTTAAGTTTCTTTATATAGTCTATAAGATCAGCTACTTCTTTAATAAGGAAGAAATATAATATGTGTTAGTACTTTTTTTTGCTCTATTATATTCGATTTTAATAAAACAACTGCTAAGAACAGGGACGGATCTAGAAAGTTTTTTAAGTGGGGTCAAAATTTTATTTTTAGTAAGGGCAAAATTTTATTTTTTAATAGGATCAAAACTTAAAATAATAATTTTTTATATAAAATTTTTTGGAGGCAGTTGCCCCCACTTACCCCCAATGTGGATCCGTCTACGGCTAAGAACAATTTGTGGATAATATGTAAATGCGATATGAATCTCATAATAATGATTTCATCATAATTTTCTTTGCAATGTACACTTATCCCTTAGACTTTATTATATTTATCAAAATATATGATAAAGAAAGTCTTTTAATAATTATGTTACTAAACCATAACTAGTCGATTGGTTGTATGGTATAAAGCAACAATTTTCTACTTGCAATAAATTAGCCATTTAAGTATTTTATACCATATCACCATATAATAATCATGCTATTACTAGGACAGTAGTTTATTGAGAGAATTCTACGAGATTGTTTAATTTAAAATTTTCCTCTTTCATCTTAATTATCATTATAATTAAGAGAAATTGCTTAAATACATATTTGGATCTTTAATAAGACTTTAACTCTCTTTATATGTCCAATAGTTCTAATATATTACAGTACATTACTATCTTAAGCAATGTATACAATTATACCAAGTTCATTAAAGAATTCTTGCTCCAAATAATCATTTTTACTAAATAAAAACTGCATTATGGCTTTATTAACAATTTTTTCTATAGGAACATTTTCAATCTCTAAAGAATATTGTTTTGAACATTCCCAATCTCTAAAAAATATTGTTCTAAATAAAATATACCTTAACTAGAGTTTACTTCTAAAGTTAATATTTTTATAATCTTGAACTCAAATATCAACTTATATATTAAATAATGGATATCTTCAATGCTTCATAAATATTAGATCTCTCAAATACTAAATATCTATAGTACATTATTTATGTACTTCGACTTAGAACAGGTAAATAAATTTTGTATCTATTTTATAGATTTAATTCTCATAATTAAGTTATTACCTTTTATATCCAATAAGAGTTGTTCTTATTGGAAATAAAAAATAATAAAATTTTGAAAACTTTGTACTACTGCCAATAATTCATTTTCATTTATGTGATATCCTTGTTGAGTATTTATCCATTTTTTGTTGGTTTTTATTTATTAATACTTATTCTCTATAATATGTTTTATTTTAAACAAAGGTTTTTCTTTTGGAAAGATTAGTTTTTGTTATACCATACACTACGCTAAGTTGTGCGAGGTTTAAATGTGATTTGTGTATAGAGAGAACGTGGCAAAAACTTCAGATGAGCTTAAGTGAATCAGCATTTGCTTTACAAGGTGTCTTGGTTTACGATGGCCACATGCCACAAATGGAGGTAAGCTACTTGTCCTTCAATGAAGTCATCTCATATGTGGCTACCAAATGTCACAATTCTATTAGGCCATTTGTCACATAATCATCTATGTTAAATGCCAATCAATTTATAAGCTTAGTCATCCAAATTTTCATATACCAACTTGTCTTGCCATTTGACATTTTCCTAGTCCAAATATATATTTTAATACATCAATTTTCTAATGGTACCAATTAGTTTTAAGTTACTAATTATGGTCCATCAAACCAAAATTCGAGATCAAACTAAAATTCAAGACATATACAATGCACAATCATATCAGAATTGTAACACCTATCACCAATACTTTCATGGACAAGTAACATTTCTACTAGGGTATAAATTGGGGCCTTATAGGATGATGTAAGTGGGTTGATGGAGGAATGGAGAAAGGGCGAGAGAAGTAAGGGTATTTTGTGAGAGAGGTTTAAAATTGAACATTATCATAAAAAGAAATCAAGTGAGACGAGTAAAAAAACAACAAAAAAAGAAAGGGAAAGGGCGAAGGATAAGAATAGAGGAAGGAAGGTAGAAAAGAAAGGACATATAAGGCAAGGAGAAAAGGATGAATAAATTTAAAGAGTGATGAAGGTGAGTGAAACTTGGAACAGAAGGACAAAAGGAGGACAAATGAGTACGAGGAAGGTATGTAGGAGTTGGAAAAGAAATAAGGTGGAAGAGAAATAGTTTATGTACAAGAATATAATGAGAAGAAATGGAGGGATATCAAGATAGGAAAACAAAGTAGAGGAGAATCAGATGAAGAAGGCAATAACAATCATGCATTCATACAGCTAGTGTAAAGAGAAGCTATAGCTTCTCACCATATGCAGAATTCTACTAACTCTTGTTTTTTAATTTAAGGTAAAAATAGAAATGTTATATTTCTAAAATTAATATTTATTGTTCAGTGAAATTTTAGTCAGTTTTCATGATTGATAGTTGGAGTTGTGTCAATTTTTCGTTTTGTTAGTAATATGTTGTAATTGTATTGAATCATCTCAATCAGCTGGAACAACTGGGCTTTCTTTGTTTTTGGGAATGAGAGATGAAAGTTCCATGGTCTCAACCGCACTCAGAGAAGTTGTCATCACGAGTCATTATTTTGTAGTATGTAGAAGCCGTAGCCAGACAAACATCATGATGAACCCGGTACAACCTTTGTTGTTTGTAACTATTCAAGTTTTGATAATTTACTTCATAAATGCGTAAAACTGTGAGTTGTGTTTCGACCTCCAAGATGGGGGTTGGCGCAAAGTAGAACGTCCTTGCATGTTGATGTTGGATCTAAACCTAAAAATTTTGTTGAAGAGTCAACATAAGCATTGGGATTTGACAGAGAAGCGCGTGACGTCCGCTCGGGTACAAGTTGCCATCAATTTTCTATTCCACGCCTCCTCTCCCTCTTTCGACGCTTTGACTTATCTCTTTTTAGCCTCTAGCTGGGCCCCATGTTTGATTCTAACTTTTATACTCAATATACATCTTCATTAAGACATTAAAAAGTTAAAATTTTAAACTATTTCATAAATGTTTATTTTAAAATTTTGACCACAAAGCACAAAACAAATCAGTCTTATCTGACATTAGGTAAGGTAATAAAATAAAATGTAAAATTAGTCTAAACTAAGAATGTAATGTAAACGGATTGACCAAGTACAGACTAGCATTTCAACTGCTTAATAAGAAAAAGTGGCATCGTATATAATATAATTGTTTAAGTTGTCAAACTTAGACAATTGGAACACTTTTTCTAGGCTCATCGATTTGTACAACTGCAAATTGGACTTTCAATTACTTATTTCTCAACATGTTTTACCCGCGTACGAGACGAGTGTAATTTTAATTAATCCGGTGTCCATCTCTTGAATCAAGTTTTCAACCCAAAACCCTCAGGCCAGCTTCTCTTTTTTTCTTCGCCTTAGCTTCGAGGGTTTTGTTTATGTGAATCAATAACAATATCTAGGTGAAGAGATTTCACATCAGGCAGCGATAGATACAGACTTTTAAAATTGGAGAGCCAACCCATTTGCTGAAAAGTTGTCACTGTAGGTGTTGGGTTCACGGGAAGCTTTCTTTTACTTCACTTACAAGGGATGTTTTAATACTTTTTGATTGAAATCTTTGGTGGGTTCATGTGTCTAGACTCTTTCTTTTCCAGATATTCTAATCTTGTTATGAATTTCTGATCTTGGGATCTGGTTCTAGTTTTAAGTATCAATCCTCTGTCTTGCTCATAGTCCCTGCTTCATTTGATGACGGTTGCTTTTAGTTGGTGCGCAGGTGCCTTGGGATGTGTGCTTCAAGTTTCTTCGCTCTTGTAAGACTTTCTTGCTGTCGCTATATGGGGTAGCAGTCGCTGTCCCAAGCATGGTTAGGTATTTGGGGTGGTTTTGTCGATTACAGTCAAGGGTTTTGGTTCCTGGTGGGGATTAGTTGCTTCCGTTGTCTAAACAGCTCAGCTGATTTCTCTTTTCTGTGGTGAACATTGTTTCTTCACTTTCAATTTGTAGGTGGGTTCTTGTTTCCGTTACTCGAGAGTTTTTTGCCGTAAATTTGGTTATTTTGTACTTCTTCCACACATTGAGTAAAGTAATCAAACTGGGGATTGTGTTTTTTCTAGTTTGTGATTTACTGGTTCTTGGCTATTTAACAAGTTTCGTTTCTTTCGAGTGGGATATTGTGTATGTGGATTTGCAAGATTCTTCTTTTGACTTCTGTTCTTGACAAGAGGAATCAGCGTTATATGGGGGTTTTGGCTTGATTTCAGCTCAGACAAAGCTTCAGTTTTCGTAATTTTGGTTCTGGGGATTGTTCCATTTTCCAATGGCTCTCCTCAAGTGGATGTACTTTGCTTGCTTTCTATATTCTCTTTTGGCTCTTCAAACACATAGCCAATCTTGTGATGGGAATGATTTCCGTGCACTGAAGGAATTTGCCGGAAATCTTAAAGATGGATCCATTATAAAAGCTTGGTCCAACACGAACAACTGCTGTCAATGGGATGGTGTTGTCTGTGAGAACTACAACAATGGTTCAATCGGTGGAAGAAGGGTGACTAAGCTGATACTTCCCAAAAAGGGTCTGAAAGGGAACATTTCAAGCTCATTGGCCCGATTGGATCACTTAAACTCAATTGATCTCTCGTCCAACTATCTTCAAGGTGAACTGCCAATTGAGCTCTCAAGATTGAAGCAGTTGGAGGTTCTTGATTTGAGCCATAACATGCTATCAGGACCTGTCTCAGGAGTGCTTTCTGGTTTATTATCCATCAAGTCACTGAATATCTCTAGCAATTTGTTCAATGAGGAATTGGTTGAGCTTGGTGAATTTCCAAATCTAGCTGTATTTAACATTAGTAACAATTCATTCACGGGCCAAGTCATTTGCAGCTTCTTCAATAAAATTCAGATTCTGGATTTATCAATGAACCGTCTTATGGGCAATCTCGGAGGCTTAAACAACTGCAACACGTCTCTCCAGCAGTTGCGTTTGAATTACAATAGACTTTCAGGTGCTCTACCAGACTCTTTGTACTCATTGTTGGCTTTGCAGGAACTCTCAATCTCCAACAACAACTTCTCTGGCCAGTTAAACAAGGAATTGAGCAAGCTTTATAGCCTTAAGATTCTTGATGTCAGTGACAACCAGTTCTCTGACCACATTCCAGATGTTTTTCGCAGCCTTACTCAATTGGAGCAATTTCTTGCGAATTCTAATCTGTTTTCCGGGCCATTACCTCCATCATTGTCATTCTGCTCGAAGCTTCAAATACTTGACCTCAGAAACAATTCTTTAACTGGTCAGATTAATCTAAACTTTACGGCAATGCTAAATCTCCGTACACTTGATCTTGCCAGTAACTCTTTTTCTGGATATCTCCCCAGTTCCATGTCTGACTGCCATAACTTGAAAATTTTGAGCCTTGCTAGGAATCGCTTAAGGGGTCAAATTCCTGACAGTTTTGTAAAGCTTACTGCCCTTTCATCTGTCCTATTGTTCAACAATAGTTTCGTGAATATATCAAGGGCACTATTTGTGTTTCAGCATAGCAAAAATCTGTCAACTCTTCTCCTTCCAAGGAACTTTATTGGTGAGGAAATCCCCTTGAATATAAGTGGGTTTCAGAATTTAGCTGTCTTTGGGCTTGCGAATTCTGGTCTTAGAGGCCAAATCCCAGATTGGTTGTGTAGTTGTACAAAGTTGCAAGTTCTTGATTTGTCGATGAATAAATTGGATGGCAGTATCCCTTCTTGTATTGGTCAGATGGAGCACTTGTTTTACTTGGACTTGTCAAATAACTCACTCAGCGGAGAGATGCCAAGAGGTTTGACTGAGCTAAAGAGCCTGAGATATGCAAACTACAGTTACTTGACGGCTTCAGCTGGTATTCCTCTCTATGTAAAAAGAAACCAGAGTGCTAAGGGTTTGCAGTACAAACAAGTCTCAAGTTTTCCACCTTCGATTCTTTTGAGTCACAACTGGATAAACGGGACAATTTTACCTGAAATTGGACTGTTGAAGCAGCTTCATGTCTTGGACTTGAGCAGGAACAACATAACTGGGATGATACCCGACTCAATTTCAGAAATGACAAATTTGGAAACTTTAGATTTATCATCCAACCAACTGTACGGGTCAATCCCACCATCATTTGAGAGACTCACTTTCCTGTCACAATTTAACGTGGCTTATAATCACTTGAAGGGACAGATTCCAACAGGAGGGCAGTTTTATAGCTTTTCCAGCTCAAGCTTTGAGGGTAATCCTGGACTTTGTGGGGGAGTGGTTTCCCGTTGTAATGCCAATGACAGCAAGTTGAAGCCTCTTACTCCATCCAGTTCAAAAAGTAGGCTCGGTGTAAAAAAATTTTTAGGCTCCTCTAAACTCCAATACACAAGCTCTAAGCATATCCTCAACAGTCTTGATTGTCCTCTCACTCTGTCCATCTGTCTGAGGA
>JANSVB020000106.1:1340407-1354468 GCA_025504935.2 Erythroxylum haughtii | reverse complement strand
TGTCATTATTATTTATTATTATGATTTTTAAAAACATGGTTGATGTAAACAGTAAACTAGTAAAGTATACAGTACAATTATATAAAATACCAATATGAACTATTTTATAATTTTTAAAAATTTCAGGGACTATTTTATAATTTTAAAAAATTTCCCGAAACGGTACCCAATACCGACCGATATCAGTACAGTTCCGTTTCAGCGTCCAATCCGGTACCAAACCTGGTACGGTATTCATAACATTGAGTTTAGGCCGTTCATGGCTAGGAATGTCAATTAATACTAAATAAAGTTGAGAATAAAAATCAACTAAAACACATACTTAATTTCGCTGGCTAGTTTTATGCAGGTGTGCATATCACAAACCAGCTATCACTGTACATCACTCTCATCATTAGCCCTTCCTTAATACTTTGCCGAACAAGAATAACAGAATTATTGTTCATTGCATGTGCAAGACGTAGTGAAACAGATGATTGCTAATAATGAGACAACAAAATCATTAATATGATAGCATTACGTAGGGGCAATGGTTTAGCCCCAGGGACATTAGCTGAGAAGCCAAAGAATCCCTCTTCCTTCAATCTCAGATAACGCAACTATGAACCGTGGACTTCGAATAGGAAAACATACATGTTGATCAATAAGACCATCACATTACTTTATCCATATAAGGTAAATGTTTGAAACTTCAAAAGAACCACCATCTTCGTCGCCGACTCCTCTGCACCAAAATACATATCAAACATTGCACAAGTGAATGCCTCATCATGGACTACACAACAACTACTCAAAAATTAGTTATATGTTACTGGACATATGATGATATCATCTTCAGTAAACAAGTCGAGCATAAGATATAATCATGAATGTATATTGAACCACGGCAGTAAAATGCCCAGTTCCGAAGAGATTTTGCAAAGAATCAGCAAAATCTGCTGCTATACCAGAATAGAACACAAACAGAAAAAAGAATAGGTAAAGCAAATAAGAAATTGATTCTCCGATTGCCAGTGGCAGGGCCCAAAAGTTTTGCAGCCCAATCACAGCAACTTAATTATACAAATTCTAAAAGAATAAGGGCAAAACCTTTTTATCCTGATTTGGTGATTGTAGAACAATAGGCCTAGAAAGGACAGCATTGTCAATGTTCTGCAAGAAAGGTCGAACCTTCTCCTCCAGCATTTCATTCAACTACAATTCAGAATAGATCATATAGAACAGGGCAAATAGCAAATGCAAGTGGCAAAATTTTTTCTAAAGAAGTGCAGAACAGCATTGAGAAAGCGTATTCAGATACAAATATGAAGTACAACCTTTGAAACTAAATTAGTTTTTCCTTGAATAAGGTATGTGCCATGGCTTTTAGGTGCTCAAATGCCTACAAATTATTGGAGTTTATATTTTGCAACGCCAACTTTTTGACAACAAAGCTAAGAAAACCTTATATAACTCCATTCGTAAATAAGAAACAGAGCAGTAAACTCATTTCTCTTTACAATAGAGATCTATTAACTGTCTCGAGATTCATTTCAAATAGAACACACATGCAAGCTGGTTATCTGATATAACACAGCATTATCAACCCAGAAGCATAAGTTCACAAATCTGCCACCCCACTATAAAATTATGTAATTTAACCCAATTGAGTATTCATAATCAATGTATCAAAGACTTGCATGTTACAAGAATGCAGAACTTTTGAGACTTGTGAAAAATAGGGCTAAGTACTTGTAACCCTGTTGTAATATATTGCCCAATCCAGTTCAGGGGTAATATGTTGTGCCATGACTATTTGTCACATGTTACTATGGGTCAGAAATTGCCTTTAAAGAAATTGGAGAAGCCTATTTAATGCCTTCGAAACTACTCTGTTACTCAAGCAATATTGCATATAAAATCAAACTTAATCTTTTATGAGTGAACCAAAGGTATTGAAATTGGTTGTCATTGGACAAGGAACTTGTGATTTCTTTTCAGTTGAAGTGATTAACTAACCATTCTATTTACAAAACCTTTGAGAGGAACTCAAGTTGAAAATGTTTAAAACAAGCGTGGTCACATGACATTTATGCACCAATATGAGGAAGAACGTTAAAAATAAAGGTATTTATGAAATGATACTGCTAACCCCTAAATTTACCAAAAAAAAGAAATGATACTGGTAGCCCCTATTATAATCTAATATTAAACACACACACACACACAAATAAGCATATGAGTACCTTAAGCCACATTCTTCCAATCTCTCTCACTTTACGATAATAGAGACCTTATACAATAGGCTACACTATTGGGTCAATTTATTTAATTCCAGGGCACATTTACAAGTGAAGGTTATACTTCAATCCACCAGTCGAGTGAATCCTAGACAAAGTATATAATAGAGGAAAAAAGATGCAAACATCACCAACCTTGTCTTGACGCCATTTAGTTTCCCATTGTGCATCCAAAATCTTATCAGCGATTTCTCTTTGTGCATTAAGAAGGATAGTCATCTCATAGAATTTTTGGGGACTTTTAAGATCGTCCTCACTCCAGGATGATGCATTCAATGGTAGGTCCAACTCCTGCAAAATATCAATATTTTCTCATGAATTGAACAAACTTCTTACTTCAGTATCCTATTAACTTTTGAATGTCCCTCTTCATCCCCCTCTCTCTCTCTGTGAAAAGTTGTATCTCCAACCACAATGGATGAACAAATAGACGCTTTTTCAAATGCCAATCGTTCTTTTCCTCCCAGTTATTGGCATGATAAATATACCTGCCATAACTTAAGAACTGGAAGACTTCCAGTGAGAATAGTAACTACTTACACCCCAGTTTTGTGGTCGTGGTGGAGGATCAAGCTTCATGACCTCTGCCTCCAGTGCCTTCTTGGCCTTATAATATGAAACATTTTTCACAACAACAGGATCTTCTCTGGCACGGACAGGATCTATGGAGATCAAAGCCTGCAAATGGCAAATATGTTCTGATCAGAACTCTGGAAAATAATTTTCCTGAACAAGGAAGAGCTAAGTGCTAATAAAAACAGACTATTAGCAATATGAACATAAATGTGCCCTTAGCTTTTCCACTACACAATCAATATGCAAGTCTCCAGTGCTTCAAGACAAATAAAGTTAAAGAATAACCCTTTAAAAAGATATAACCAGGTAAGGACATCAGTTAGTCAAAATTAGAAATGCATACACTACAACATTGAGCACTTTCTCCATGTAAACAGTTTACATCTTATAATAAATATGATTACACCCAGCGAAAACGCATAATATATTACAATTCATAGCACAAGGAAACTAATTTAGCATATGATAACAGAACATCTTACTTCTTGCAAGTGCTCCCATCCAGGCTTTCGCTTGGCTACAGCATCATGTAATTGATTATACCGCATTGATTCCTATACCAACAAAAATCAAACAGGATAAAACTTGTTTGCCAAACTATTACAGGAATTGACATGCATGTAACTATTAAAAAATTATTGATTCACTTAGATTGGCTTATGATTTTGGTATTTAATAAAGTTAAGGTGAAGTACAACTTGTATAAAATAACATATGTTAGATAGAGTATTGGCCACTTCTGCAAATTTCAGGGTGAGGCTTCAGGCACCATGTCAAAATAACGGGAGATTAAGCAGGAAACTTCAATTCATGGTGATAGCAGCAATAAGTTTAATGTCATGCCATCCAGAGCCTTACCTAATCAATGGCCAGAAGCATGATATAAATGATTATCACAAATCCCTCGCCTAAAATTTCACATGGAATACTGTTCGAGCTAACAATATTCATAGGATAGGTAACAGTTCTGTACAGTCAAGTTGGAAAAATAGAGGCACGTACAACAGCAGAGACTTGTGTTAGCAGCAGTTCATCCAGTTTGGTGGCTTCAACCAAACATTGAAATATTGAAGATCTAGTAAATGCAGGAATAAATATTTTTATTGCTTCTCTCAGTGACATGCTTCAACCTTAAAAATGGTTCTAGGCAAAAAAGAAACATTTAGCAGCTACAATATACACTCCATTTATATATTTAAAAGGGGCTAGGGATGCAAAGACCAAATATTAAATATTGAAACGATTTTTTAACCAAAGGATAATCCAGGAAATTTTGAAAAGCATACAATGGGTTCAGGAAACAGAGGGATAAAGAAGCTATTTGACAATATACCCTGTACTGCCACCAAATTTTCTGCCTGACATCATCATCATAGTCGAGTCCACCAACAATCTGAGGTAATGAAAACAACCAAAATGCAGCAATGCTGGGATCTCTCATGCTGTCAACTATATGCTGAAATAGCAACCACAAAGGAAACTAATCCTTAGATTCAAATAAGATGGCAAATTTGCACAACATCTGCTGACATATACTACATTCTATGAACAAAGTTAAATCATGTAAGAAACTTAGCATAATTATGAAATGCATTCTATCTTATGATCATACTATCTTGAAACATCAGAATTAGCTAATATTTTCCTACTATTATAAATAGAGGGCTAAACCTAGTTAATAACAAGTATTTCTATTGTCTATTTTCTCTTCTACACGGCATCAAAGCATTAGAAACCCTAAAGAAAACCAATGACGATGGCCGCTATAGGGCGTGAACACCACCATGCTGTTCATTGAAAAGTTACGGGTTTTAAACTGATAGAGTGATAACCTGGACTAAGATATCAACTTCACTTATAAATGTTGGAGAACTCAATACAGTTGCAGATTTTATTGAAACTCTTCCTGAAATCAATTTTGCTAGTGATGATTTAAGCAGGTGTGTCTCCACAAAACTCTTCAAAGGATGAAGACTCGGTGATAGTTTGAGTAAGCATCTCAACAAAAATCTTCTTAGGTTGACACTTTATGATAAAAATTGCCAAGAATGAAGATTTGTAGATGAAGGTTTCAAATCCACATAGAAAATTGTATGAATTTAGGGTAAAGGCAATTTGTAACAAACTGAACCATCTGTGGTTCACTTGCAAGAAAGCGCTAGATATTTAGCATATTATGTTATGGATTCTGATAAAAGTATCCCATGCGAAATAGTACTATTTTGGAATATTAAAGTTAGCTTGTATTACCCTGCTATTATAAGTAGGAAGCCTAAAACCTAGTTAACAATAAGCAATTGTGTCTAGCTTTCCCTTCTACAAATCACACGTCATTACCAATTTTAGGATCTAGCATATGGAGCCAGCTAGAATATGCAAAAACATAATAATTACTAATGATAAAGAGGAAACAGAATGGAAATAAACAAAACTAGAAAATAAAAAATATATATTGTTTTGATTAGTGAAATATTTAACTTTTTTACTCCAGGCAACCAACATAGGAAAAGAACAATTCACACATCCTGCAAGTAAAATACTATCATGAAGAATAAAACACCCCATGAAATGAACAATTACAAGGGCCACAGAGCACCCCTGCATGCAAAATTTCAAGTGTTTCAATTCAAAAAACCAACATCATACAAATAAAACATTGCAATGAAAAATAACAGGTTAATGTAAATACAAAGCAGAAGATACCAAATAAACTATCTGCATGCCCCGATAACATGTTTTTATTTGACAATCAAATATACACTTTCTTAAGGCCCTGTTTGGTTGAAGGGTTAGTAATGGAATGAGATGGAACGTAATACACTTCTATCATTTGGTTAAAGATTTCATAATGGAATGGAATACAATAGGATAGGATGGAAGCGGAGGATTTTATGTTACATTCCATTCCATCCTAAACAATGAAAATAAGAAACCTCCAATTCGGAAGATTTAAGATAGAATGCAAACTAATAAAAACATACTACCTAATATACCCTCAATAATTCTTCTTAATATCGTGTTTAATATAATTAATTTTATTAAAATAATAAATTATATATATATAATAAAAAATAAAAATTTATATTTAAAAATAATTTATTTTTTATTTATATAGAAATATATACAAACAATTAAAGAGTAATTTTTATATATTTTTTCTATTTTTGATTAATAAAAAAATATTAAAAATTATTCTTGTTTGTATATATGTTTATATAAATGAATATATAAGTAAATTATTATTAAATATAAATTACATATGATAGAATAAATTAAAATATATTAAATAATTAATAATAATATTTTTATATAATTAATAAATAATAAATAAAATTTTTATTAATGAAAATAGAAAATATATTAAAAATAATCCTCTAATTGTTTGTATATATTTCTAGATAAATAAAAATAGAAATAAATTATTTTTATATATAAATCACATAGAATAAAATAAAATAAAATTTATTAAATAATTAATAATAATATTTTTTATATAATTAATAATAAATTGTATATAATTAGTAATAAAATAATAAACCTCCTGCAACAACCATTTTAATATAAGAGGTATAATAGTTATTTATTATACATTAAATTCCATTCCATTCCATCCATCTTCTAAACAATATTTCACTACATTACATTATGAACCCTTCCATCCCTCCTAAACAACTTTTCACTATATTACATTTCATTCCATCATAAACTGTTACGTTTCGTTCCATCACATCACATTACATTCCATTCCATTTCATTAATTAACATCCAACCAAACAGGCCCTAACAGTTGATCAAAGTTCTGGAGTAGCATATTTTTTCCCTAGCAAACCACTGCTTCACTGAGACCAGGGCAATGCAATAGCATGCCATTCCACTATGTGCACAGACAACACGTGCACCATCAGAATGTACCTCACATTCTAAAAGTGGTGTAAGCCATAGAATGCAAGCCCAGACTCCTCACTAGCGTATTGTAAATTTAGGACATTGCAATCACAAATAATTAAGTACGGATTTCTATTGCTTTCAATTCAACTATTAAAGATACAACCCAGTCTCAACCCAAACCTTAAGCAAGTGGAAAAGAAATTTGAATATTTACCAACGGGTAAAAGGACACTTGCCTCATAAGGATAGTCCATCTTTTTCAAGACATTAATGGCTTTCCATGGGGGTTCCATGATCTGCAGAGAAGTACAAAGCTCATAAGGATGCACAACTTCAACAAATGTGAAGGCAGAATACAAACTATAAAGCTTCATGGCAATGATAATGTAGAGCACATTTAAATTATGCAGACACATTATGCAATGACCTTTTTCTATTGCTACTGCATTATTAACTCTTAAGTTGTTCATTTTCCCCATTACAAACTCTATAATAAGTTTTTTAAGCAATGTATTTGTTAATTAAAAACTGTTTACATCTACTTAGTACTAACTTTTTTTCTTATATATACAGTTTTCATTTGATCCAAACAATTCCCCGAATCAGCAAATCAGACAATCACTGTTTCACTACAGATTTCCACCATTTAACTCCTTAGCTATAAATTGCACCTTATTGTTCTCAAGATTCGAGGAAAACTTCGCAACACCCATTCAAGAACAGGGAAGCAATTCTATTATTTTAAGGGGGTAGAACGTTAACATGCAGCAACATAACAAAAGTTACATGGCCATTTATAAATATAATTTCTAAGATAAGATTGCTGTTGGTGTATTTCACTGTCAGGAACTCGTATTCTCAAATGTAGAAGTTACAAAAGAATGCTTATAAGACAATAAAGCATTGCAAATCCACAGCATCTGTGCTAATAATTAGACTGTGCAGTCTGCGCATATTTGTTATGTTGGGCAGAAGGAAAAGATATTTAAATTGATATGTTGCAGCTTTTTAAGAGATTAACTTAAAGGAGTCTATTAGCATAGTTATTTTTCTGTTCTAAACACATGTGATGAGCTACTTGACTATATTTGAGAAATCCATTTTCAAAAGGAAGCAACAGAATAAATCCAGTATCACTAAATTAAAAATATAGAACTCACATCATCTGCAGAGATCGTAATTTGTAATTTGTTTTTGCATTCAGGACAGCTCATTACACCCTGCAAGGAAAGGAAATATCAAACTAAAAGATTTTTCATGTTCTGCAAGTATTGAAGCTTAGGGCCAAGGATGCAAAGTTGTCTCCGTCACCATATGCATCCAAGTCCACAGAAAATAGAAAGTTAGTTGCTTGAAATGAAGAAATGCACATCCATATAAGTCACAGTCAATAAATAAACATAAACCATAAGGGATTAAGTACAGGGAGGGCGTAACACGTTTTAAAATGTTGGCTGCAAATGCATGGACATTCAAGTCTCACCGTTCCATCACAAGTTGGGCAGTCTTTGGATGGCAAAGGCATATTAAGATCTATAGTAGAGGGCAGATGCACCAGCCCAGCACGATTTTCAGTAATGGCATCTGCAATACACTCTGCTGTAGCCTTCTCTCCACTGAAATGAGCAATATAAAACTAATAATGTAATGTAAATACAACAAACTAGTACGCATAAGTAGTCAAATGTTAAATAGGAGATAATAATATAACATTAAATGAAAAAAAGGAAAGGCACAAATAATAAGTTATTCTCATGCATAAGTAGTTAAATGGTAAATAGGAGATAATAATATAACATTAAATGAAAAAAACAGGAAAGGCACAAATATTAAGTTATTCTCAACCTGATGTATAAAAGATCATATTTCAATATTAAGAATGAGAAATAGTTGTTTGCTTAGATCAGGTAAGAAATCAATGAGTGGAGAAACAATAGGTGAAGTGGTTGCTCTTAAACCTAATCCTGAAATATTTTGGTTGCACATAAAAGAAACAATCCAACAGATAATGATCCTAGCAGATCAGCAAACCTAGACTAACCAGTCCATAACTTGTGGTTAATACAGATACCACTATGTCGTCAAAACTCCCCAATAAAGTGATTATCTTCTTGCCTTTCTTTCTTTCATTTTATTTTCAGCCATGGGGGTATTTTATTGTGTTAGGAGTCTTAATAGCAATATGGCTACAGCCCAAGTGCATTAAACTTATATTCTACTACATCTATATTTATTTCTTTCAATCCTCTTAGCTGCATTAGGCTAGATAGTTGAATTGGATCTACTTACACTGTCAACATGACACATTAGTTTTGATTATACATGAGAACTGAATAAGTGATTTCTATCCGGATCCACTGCTTTTTACATAGGATATTTCAAGATACTCAAGTTGATGAATTTAACCAAAGTGATGTACCTTCTTAGAGTGCAACTTTTAACTTGGTACTGCACCTTCCCTGATCCTCTGCACATGGTACATCGCAATGCGTGCCATCCATTGCATGTCCGACAATTTCTGCAATTCACACAGACAGCCTCTTGTAACAAGGCTAATACAAACCTTTTAGATTACATAAAGCACCAACTTCACTAGGAACACTTAATTTTAGTTCTTTAAAACATAGAAATACAAAATGCACATGTCACCGGCCAACTAAAATTTACTGCACAATATTTCACTGTACTAGTGAACATGAAAGTGCACCATATGTTTTAAAAATGATGATTATTAATAACCTCTATACCCCTCCTTATCATGCTTTGCCAAAAAGAGGGAGAGAGAACGACCACCCATTTTGAGGGATATTGAACAAGAAGAGATAACCCATAATCTAGTACCATATCCAGTTCCACTTATTCATGTTCAAAATATGAAACAGATAATTTACTGCATGAAAACTCTGATAGAGACATTTTTCTTTATAATGAATGTTCGTAACTTTTAGGAAGAATACTCATCTAAGATAGGAAAAAATCATCGACGTATTGCCAGATATGATGATTAACATTATACACATCAATTAAGTTAAATTTAGTATAAAAGGACACTAGAACGGAAATATATTATTGCAATGTCAGTACCTTGGACACACCACCTTCTTTCCCAGCTCCAATATAATATCATAGGTACCAAGTGTAGCAATTGCCTGCAAGCAAGTGAACAGGGAAAACAATTCACAATGGCGATCATAACATAAAATAAAATTGATATTCCAAGCATTTTTCCAATTTTTACTACAAGGAATATGGAAAAGTAAATCCCTATCAACTGATAACAAAGTTCTACCTCTAAGCTAACCAACAAACACAAAACCATGAAGCATGTAAGTGGGAAAAAACAATCAAAACACCATTATTGAATCTGCCAAATTCTTATACATAAAACAATACAACTAGAAGCATTCACAACGTAAATACACTGAATATTTTGATCGAAACCTCAGCTCGTTTTGCATAGTTACAATCATAATCTAAAAATAAATAGATTTAGCATCCTAAAAAAGCCCCATTTGTGGTTTTCCAGGTTCTACAGCATACAGAGAACCAATAAAGTGCAAACACCCTATGATACAACAGCAAATCACAAAGTAAATATTGAAACAACCTCCATGCTTATATGAAAATAATGAAATCCCCAACATGTGTATACTAACGTAGAAAAAAGCAATAATTTATGCAAATTCTATGTAAAAGCTCATAGAATGACTTAATAACTGATCAAGCAAACTTGAAAAAATTCAAGGCATATTTCATTTCTCACCATTTAACTAGCATAATTCATAAAGGTAAATATGGGTACTACTTTCCAATTTGTGGCAAATGTGGTGCACAATTTTTCAAGTGAAAACATATTCCATTCAGACACTAAACCAGTAATTCCAAAGAATTGTCACAAAAATCCAGTGTCAACTGCAACTTCACACATAAAGATAACAGCATTTTACTAGCTCGCCCACTATGAAAAAAAAATTCAATAAAATATAGAAATTCAAAATCCACAAAATTTGGATAGAACTTAAGCAACACCTAGTTCAGCAAACATAGAATACGTCCTCCAATCAGACTTGTAAACTTACACTAATGCAAACAGGTTAACTGAAAAATATTGTTCCTAATGTCAAAATAAAAAAATCTCCAAGTTGTCGTATTGATATAACACAACAGTATCGCCGCATATGTAAACTCACATTTCATGTAAATAACGAAATCGCAGCTTCATAAAATAGATAATTAGGGCAAAGATTGAATACCCATCTAAGCAAATGAAAAGTAGAACCAAAAAAAAAAAAAAGGAATTGGCACAATATGTCGGCTAGCACATAACCCAAAAGCAATGACAAAGTGAAAGACGGAGAATTGTACGAAGATGGAAGTGTAAGAGATCTTGGAGATGAGCTCGGGGACACCAAAGCCACGAGGAGCGGAGCCAACGATGTCAAAGGCGAGAGTGAACGGGGACAAAACCAGCTTTACGGGGAACTCGAAAATGTCGATCAATTGGTCTCCATAGCGAGTGGTAAAGTTCTTGTACTGGGAACCTGCGAAACGCTTCACACTCTTTATGAGACGGTCAGTGCCTCTCGACATGGCAGAGACCCACAGGAAGATGATGAGGATAACGTTGCCGGGCTGACTATGCAATCAGTAGTAGAAGTTGGCGTAGTGCTTTGTATAATTGTGCTCGTCCGTAACCAAACAGCGTCCTGTGACGATACAATTTCCATTCTTTTCGTATTTAAATACAATTGTAAAAATTATTGTGTTTTGTAAAAAATATTGAAGCGATCTAAAGTTATTGAGCCTAGTTAATCTTTTTGATATATCAATAGCCTAGGCACTTTGGTTTCTACTTTCTAGATCTAAAATTTTTTTTCCTCCTAACATGTATTAAATAATTAAAGTATCCATCCTCAGCTACATCTCTAAGCTTAACTAGGATTTTTTGCCATTATACATAATAAAAATAAAATGAAAATGAATCATTCTTAACATAAGAAAAAGAATTAGAGAGGCTATCACAACCTCCTCCCATCTTTCTTCTAATCTCTCCTTTTATAATAAGAAACACTAAAACTATGAAAATTCAGGTAAGGCAGTTAACAAACACCTTCCAAAAGTCTCCTAGCTTAAACTTAATAATGATATTTACAGATAGGGTTACAAAATAAGCCCATAGTTCCTTAAACTTCTAATTTTTATGCATCCTTAGAATTTGTGAATAAGAACCAACACCCATTAGCATCAAGAGAAATTGTGAATAAGAACCAACACCCATTAGCATCAAGTTCTAGTACGTTTATTCATCGCTAGACAGTGTGTAATATTTCAAAACTTTCTATATAAAAGCATGGCGAATATAACAATAGTTACATAAACAAATTTAGCACCCATTTTGTTCTACTTTCAACATCTTAAAGAGAAATTTGCACTCAAAATTTTTTTCTCCTTCAAATCATCGCATACAATACAACGGGCAAAACATATGAAAATATCATATAATAGTAACTAATTTAGTTCCTAATAATATTTAAAATATAAAATTATCAAATTTCTTCCCACTTTACTCATTATTGTTTATTCTCAAGTAATCAATAATAAGTAAAAACCTAACTATTAACTTAGACTCTACTAACTAAAACAAAAATAATTCCACAATATACTATCACATTTAGCATACGTCACAAATAAATCCTTAGGTGTCCCCTAGTGGAGGAGTTATAGTCTCTTAAGTATTTAATTAAATGTTACCAAAAACATCAATTTAAACTCATTAGCTTGCTTCATAGTTAACAACACACAATATATACAGACAAGTCTCAACACAGAATATACAAAGACAAGTCTCAATCGAATTGTAAAACTTATAGTCATGACATTTTTTAAGTAATTTAGTACACAAACAAGACAAAATAAATACTATTCTATCTCCTTCATCAAGCTCAAATACTTTAATTTTACATGTCCTTTTAAAATATTACTCATTCATATAAGTGTTTGAATTTTTAGTGAGGTGCTCCCATCATCTTCTTATGATATTGTACCTACCATAAGTTTGAAAATCATATAAACTCCACCAAAAACAAAATTTCACTAAATTATAAAATTGTTACAAAAAATTACCTTTATATTTTTATTTAAATTAAGAATATTACAAGTTATGTAGTTTTTAAAGTTTTTTCTCTTATGGGTAAATTAGACCGTAATGTTTTCATTAAAATCTTAATGCTTCAATACTTACAAAATGAATTCTAACATTTCACCTGCATTTACCAAAAGACCATATAGTTTCTAAGAAAAGTACAACTGGTGATTCGTGGCAAGCGGCTGTAAAATAAAAGTTTTTGCAGAATTTTCCAAACGCTGTTGTCTGGCGATGGCTCATGCAAGTGGAAACAATGAGGACCCGTTGATTAGGCTGGTGGGAGCCTCGCCTCCTTGCCGCATGACCACCACTTCTAACCCACTGTTATTGACGTGAAGGAGGGTCATAGGAGGAATGGTGCTCATGTTGGTGACCAGAAGCGCTCATTCATTTTCGGAATCTTGAAACACCTAAGTTTTGATTAATCCAAACTTTTGGTTTACAAAACTCTGGAGGAATGGGATGCACTGTAAGTGGAATGATCGTATAGCTGCATCATTCAGCAAATTATCCTACATAAAATTGTTTTCTACCAAAGTAAGCTTGTTTAGCCGATACTTGAATTGGTTTAGCGTGTGCAAAAACTTTGTCTACGTCCCCTGCTGAATGAGCTTATCATTCATTGGTCCCCACAAACAGCTACCTTTGTGAGTTTTTGGTTCCTGAAATCGTTTTCCTACATCACCATTTGTAGGATAAATATTCTCCATCAACTCTAAACTTGACTTATTGGAGCTGTTGCGGCATGTGTTGGGATCATGGGATTGCTTATTTGCTCTTCTTTCATTCTCGTCACATTTTTCCCTCAGTCGCCATAAGATCCCTTTTCATTCTGGTGTAATGCGGGCATATCAGATGCGTAATGCTGGAGCTGTTATTCACAGTCATGGGATAGAATCTTGTGTAGCAACAATGATCGACCCATTATCAAAAGAATTTAGAGTGAAGTTTCTGTGTTGCCATCTCTAATTGATTGTGATTTGATTTTTTTCTATTGCTCTTGGCGACCTTTTGCGCATGATATCTTTTAGTTAAAGCAGAATGATAGTTTTGATACCTTATAAATGGACTACCATAAAAATCAGAGAGAGGATTCTGAAATCTACATACTTCTCATAATCCTTCGGACGAGTAAAATTTTGATAGCCCATGTTTGTAATTGCTTCTAGCTTG
>JANSVB020000106.1:1304095-1316268 GCA_025504935.2 Erythroxylum haughtii | reverse complement strand
TCACTAATGTTATTCCAACATTACAAGATTACACATTATTAAAACTCTCCTTTCTTCTTATAAAATTCTCCAAATTTCTAGACCTTCGGGTCTATTTTCCATGATCAATTAGATAATGCAAATGAAGTAATTTGGAAACAACTTCTCTTAGAAAAATGTTACCCATTTCTTAAGTTGCTAATGATACCAAAATCATTCAATTTGATTAAGTAATCCGAAAGTTATACCTCAAACATTTTTGGACTATTCTTATACTGAAACAGTACACTATACTCAACTTCCCTCCAGAAATTGAAAGTCTTAGAGATTCAATCAAAATTCCACTTCTTCATGTAATTTGTATCACTACGTCTCTAGTTGACTCCAAATTAAAACTCATATCATTTGAATGATTATAGAACAAGATATTGTTAAAATACTGAAGTATGTTCAGTAAAATATTCTAGTTCATACTGTTCCAATAGATTCCTTATCTTTCATTCAACCAATCATTTTCAAATAAGTTCTGAATGTCATCAATTTTTTTTATTGAGAGGTAGAATAACGTGTTAGGAATCTATTAGTTCAAGAATAAAGTCATTTAGAGTCTAAAGAAGAAGTTATGATCAAAAGAAGAAAAATTGTTTAATTGCAAAATGCTCTCGGGTATTTGAGGGCACAGTGTCATGATGTGACAATTAAAATCACGTTGGACCAACAATCATCTCTCACGAGCATGAGAGTGAAAATTCATGGGTGTAAGAAATTAAAAATCACAGGTGTGAGGGAGAGACATAGGCGTGAGAGAAGAAAAACAAGAGGGAGTCGTGATCGCACTCTGTCACGATTGGAACTTCCCAGTCGCTCACCCTCACTTCGAACTCCCATAACTTTTAATCCAGAAACCCAAAAACTTAAGACATTATATCATTAAAAAGATAAAAGTAAGATTTATGAAAACAATTTTGTCAAAATCTTCCTAGATCAATACAGTTTAATCATGGAAGTTTCAGACCACATTTTTACCCCTTTTTCTTAGCTTTTTCTACATCATTTCCATCTCCATATTATCACTCAATCTCTCTCAAATGATTTCAAATGGCTAAGGGTTTGGTGTCAATGTTTTAGGAATCCAATGGTTCAAGTCCCATGTTATTTGGAGGCCAGAAGAACAAGATATTCCCAAAAGATGGAAAGTTGTTTAGAGTTTTTACCAAATCGTGCATGAGCACGATCGCAAGTTTGAAATCAACATTCAGAGTCACGATCGTGCTTCAGCACGATCACGATTCTCTAGCCAAAAGAGGAAAGTCTCCTGTCCTTTCTTTCTGCATGATCGTAAGTTACCCTCTCCTTCTGAACCTCTGCATTTTTTTCTTCTTTTCCTTTTATTCTTAATCAACTTCTTTAACTCATCTCTACTACATTTTTGACTTCCATGCACTAAAATCATTTACAATCCAATCCAAAATCCAGATTGAAACACGACATTAAAAATCAAAAAGTTAATCTCTCATCTTTCTCATTTTCTACATTTCCTTCCACTACTGAATTTTTTTCATCTTATGTATATTTTGCATTTTCCTCTCTAACTTCCATTCCACTCTAATTTTTCACAAACAAAATCCAAAATCCATACTTAAACAAAATTATCAAGAACAGAAAAAGATCATTTACACATTTTGCCATTTTCAATATTTCTTCACTGCTGCACTTTTTTTTAATTTTTCTGTTACACTCTTTCATCTCCATCAACACTTTCATTTCATCTTAATCTATCATTTTAATCATTTCCATATCAGAACATCAACTTACACCTATTTCTTAACTCTAAAACTCATTTTTAGTTAATATCACAAATTAGTCAAAACCCACGTACACAGTGAATACACAACCATAAACATAGCACTTACTTGTTTTTTTCTCCCAATTTTTCTACACCTATTTAAACACATTTTTTATGATCTCTCAACTCCAAAAACCATTTCTATAGCCTCTTACAACATTTTATCATCAAAACTGAAAAATCAACAAATCCACATTTCCATCTTATATTCACAAAGAACATGAAAAGTGTATATTTTTCTCATGAATATGGAATATCAATTCACCAAATTTAATACATATATCAACAACTCATAAGGATATACTCAATCCTTACTTATTAAATCTTCAACTTTGTCAAAATCTCAAGAAGCCCTAATCTCTATGCAACTCACGTACATCATTATGGAAGTTGGCAAGTTTTGGTTTTTCTTGAGGAAAATGAAAGAAAACCAAAGTTGGGAGTATCGAAAGGGTAGACGAGAACAAGGTTTTTCTTTGGTGGAGTTTCAATGAAAAACTCTGTGTAAAGGAACAAGCTTGAAGAAGACAACCACGAAGAAGATATTTTTAAGACAAGAACAGTACTTGGTCTTTCAAAGTTAAGAAAAACGTGACTGGGTCTTTTAAAGTAACTGTATGCTAAAAGTTAAACTAGATAAGTGACAATTGTTAGTTGTCTAACATCTAAGGCTTTAACTAAGTTCTTATTAAACTAGTCCCATATCTCCCATCTTTTCATTCCAATTATATCTAAAATTCTTCAATATCATTTAACTCTCATCTTTATTTCCATTCATCAATTTTCTCACCAAGTGACATTTTTCCTAGTCTAATAATATCTAATAATTTCATACATTTCTCCTAAAATTCCTAAAAAATTCTAAATCCATAAATTCACTCTCCAAATTGGTTTTCCATAAAATTAAATCACAAATTCTCAATATAAATCACCTTTCACAAATATTAATCAATTATACTGGAATGTCAATGAATGTATGTACATTCATTTTAATGTGTGCAAAATTCAAATTAACGTGCGCATATGCTAACAATATGCATGAGCATGAAAAATTCATTCTTCTTAATGTCTCATTGATCTCACATGTACTGTATTTTTGGGCTTTAACTCTTAATATGAGAATGGGATGTTACAGTGGTAGATCACTCTACACTAAAAAAGCTTAAGTATACTACCCAAGCTTTGGATGCAAATTATAAAATGATGGTCTATTATCTCTCCCCTAAAAGGGGAAAATAGGTGGTCAACCACATGTATTGATCATTTAATTGAAAAAAAGACTTTCATTTCTCCAAATGCAAGCAAAAGAAAAATCAAGATAAGTAAATTTAGGACTTGACTTCTTCTTGTTTAAGTTTGATTGTTACATGATGAAAAGGTATTGGAGTAAGGACCCTGGCATATAAAGGAGAACACTCTCCTTCTCTAAAGATGGAAACCAAGTATGCCTCAATGTAAACAAAACGTGAAACAAATTTGAGGTTAATGTTAGCTATTAAAGTTATTGTATATTCTAATTATATAGCTTTGAAGTACTTACTTACCAAAAGAAAGGCAACATTAAGGTTAATCAAATGGATTCTTCTCCTTTAAGAGTTTTTTTTTTAAAAATAAGAGATAAAAAGGGAATGGAGAATGTGGTTACTGTTCACCTAAACCATTTGTTCCAATAAGAAGATGATGTCCTTTTAAGAGAGACATTTCTAGAATAACAACTATTTTTTTGCCAGTTTGACACCTTCATGATATGCAGATATTGTGAATTTCTTTGTTATTAATAAGTAACTTAGAGGCTTGTCAAAGGCTTAATGGGACAAATTAAAGATTAAAACCAAATACTATGTATGAGATGCCCCTACCTCTGGAGGCATTATGCAAAAAATAATAAGAAGTCGTGTTCTCGAGAGTAAGATGGTTTCTATTTTGGCTTTCTATCACTCTTACTTGTGGAGGGAATTTTGGAGTAAAAAAGATTGTCTATAAGGTTTTGGATAGTGGTTCTTATAGGCACTCATTGTTTAAGGATTTACATGTTTTTTGCAAGTCATGTGATAGGTGCTAAAAAAATAGGTAACTTATCTCATAGAAATCAAATACAACAAACCCGTTTTCTCATAAAATCTTTGATTTTTGTGACAATCATTTCATAGGACTACTTCCTTCGTCTTTTGCTTTTTAATATGATTTACTTGCATTTGATTTTGTTTCCAAGTAGGTGGATGCTAAAGACACCAAGACTAATAATGCTAAAGTTCTTGCAATTTTTGTTAAGTCTAATATATTTTCTAGGTTTGGGATGCAAAGAGTCACCATAAGTGATAGGAGAATGCACTTTTTTAATAGGGTCATTGAATCTTTGTTTAAGGTTTCTAATAGAGAAATCAAATTGATCATAGAGAAAACAATTCAACCTAATAGGAAGGACTAGAGCTTAAGATTGGAAGATGCACTAATTGGTATGTCCCTATATAGATTGGTGTTTAGGAAGTCATGTCATATTCCTATGAAGCTGTAGGATAAGGCATTTTAGGCTATTAAGCATTGTAAAATGAATCTTGATGATGCACGAATGCATTGAAAACTGGGATTTCAAAAGCTTCAAGAGATGTAGAATGACTCTTGTGATAGTGCAATGATCTACAAGGAAAAATACCAAATCTTTCCATAATAAGATGATCTCGAGGAAAATATTTGTTATTGATCAAAATGTGCTTCTCATCATTCTAGAATTAAATTAATTCTGGGTAAGTTACATTCTCATTAGGTTGGTCCTTTGTGGTTTCTAAATTTTTTTCCTATGGTGCATTATAGATTCAAAGTCTAAAAATAGGGAAGCCGTTTAACTTGAATGGTCATCGCCTAGAGCTTTACTATTAAGGATTTTAAGTGGAAAATATGGAAATGGTGATCCTCAAAGACGCATATCAAGATCACGTGATAAAGATGAAGTCGAGTCAATGATATTAAATAAAGGTGCTACTTAAGGAGCAACCTAGGGAGAGTTTATTCCTATTCTTTTACATTTTTGAAATTTTCTTTTTTTTCATTGTTCTATATCTTACATATAATGTTACAAGATGGAAAACATAGGTTTTAAGTGTGGAAGAGAGGAATTTAGTTCTTATATATGTTCTTGAGTTCTTTTTTCATGTTTGAAAAAAATGACATTCTCTCTTTTTCAATTGCTTCTATAACTATCAAATTAACTGAAAAAATTCATGGAAACTCAGGTATGTTATTTTGCTTCTATGGTTGGTTAATGTACACTTCCTTTCGAAGAGTAGTGACTAGGAGGTAGAAATAAGCAGTGAGTTTTTGAACTTTTTGGACTAGCACATCCATATTAGTCTCATTGTATTTTGTTCATGTCTGACCTTCAAGACATGTACACCCTAAATTTTCCTTGATTTTCTATTTAAGACCATATTTTTATTACATGTAATCATTTATGACATATATTAGCCAAATCGTTTACCTAATAAAATCGTTTTGTCTTATGTTGGTTTTTCCTTCTAGATCTCCCGTTTTACTCTATGTAGTGATTAACATACAAGATCTCATCTTGGTGTTAAGACTTGATGAATAACTAGTCTATCAAACTACTAACGCTAGTTTAATCACTAATCTCCGTAAAACATCTAGAAGTGATGATATCATTATAAACTCTTTATTTGAGTGAATGTTCCCTAATACATGTTTCAATTAATAATTCCAACATGTAGACACTGGATTGATACTCTATGAAAATCCATTATGATCATATCAAGAATTATAATGAAACACACATGAGTTCACCACTCATCAAGATTGTGGTTTATAATAAACGAATGCTAAAGTGTATGTTTTAAGATTAAAGTAACAACTTACTTTATTCTTTAAAATCATATGTGATTCCAGATTCATTTAACAGTGCCATTATCGATAGTCAACTACTATCATGATATGAAACTCATCATTCCCTTGAAATAAATTTTTTTACTTACATAGAGATAAATTGCAAGACTACAGTCTAAACCATAATCAAGTTACCAACTTCATTATTCAACTATGAATCAACTAATTTAAATTATAATAATATGCATGTTTCCCATACATCTCCATGTATATGTATATTACTTATAAAAGAAACTTGGTACCTTATGACTAGTTATATAGTGCTCATATAAATAAAACCAAACTCTTTTATTTTATTAATAATAAATGTTTTCATTACAAAAGTAACTGGAAGAAGATTAAGTTATATGTAAATACACTTGCTTTCTAAGGTACTATATTTACATAAATCCAATAATCTCCCGCTTTCCCTAAAGCAAGTTTAACATATCCCTCATTCCCATCCCTGCTAGGTGACCCTCAAAACTCTTTTGAGACAGTGTCTTTGTAAGTGGATCAGCAAGGTGTTGCTCTGTGGGAATCTTTACCACATTTACCTCACCACGTTGTATTATCTACTTATAAGATGATACTTTCGCTCAATGTATTTGGTAGCTTTATGATTTCGAGGTTCGTTAGAATTAGCCACTGCCCCACTATTATCACAATAAAGTGTAATGGCCTTTTTTGCCTTAGGAATTACCTCCAAATCATTTAGAAACTTACAGAGCTAGACTGCTTCCTTTACTGCTTCACAAGCAGTAATGTACTTAGCCTCCATAGTTGAATCAGCAACACAAGATTGCTTCACACTCCTCCAGACTATGGTTCCACCTCCTAAAACAAATATAGAACCAGAAGTTGATTTCCTTAAATTAACATCTGATTGAAAATCAAAATATGTATATCCTGTCATAATAAGGTTACTTCCAAAATAAACAAGCATTAAGTTCATCTTCCTACAAAGATACTTTAGTATGCACTTCACCACAATCTAATGCTCCATTCCTTGATTGGACTGGAATCTACCTACTAGTCCCACTGTGTAACAAATATCTAGTCTAGTGCAAAGCATAGCATACATTAAACTTCCAACTCCTCTTTGGTCTTAGGTGGTTGCTCCTTTAAAAGTTTGATTCCATGTTTAGTAGGTGTAAAACCCCTTTTAGAATCTTTCATGGAAAACTTATTAAGCATGTTCTCAGTGTAGGTTATTTGAGACAAGACTATCAGTTTGTTCTTACAATCCCTTATAAGCTTGATCCTTAGAACATAGTTAGCCTGTCTTAAATCCTTTATTGAGAATTGTTCATTCAACCATCCCTTAACTGTAGATAACATTCCTACATCATTCCCTATGAGTATAATGCCATTAACATACAGGATTAGGAAAATAACCTTGCCTTCTTGTATCCCTTTATAGACACAAGGTTCATCTAGGTTTTGTATAAACCTATAGGTTTTGATAGACTTATCAAACCTAATGTTCCAAGACCTAGATGCTTGTTTAAGTCCATAAATGGACCTCTACAATTTGTAAACCTTATGCTCATTACCTAACTCAATGAATCCTTCTGGTTGGGCCATATAAATTGTCTCCTCAAGTTCTCCATTAAGAAATGCGGTCTTGACATCCATTTTCTATATTTCATAACCGAAATAGGTTTTTATGGCCAAAAGAATGATGATGGACTTAGGCATGGAAATCTAAGAAAAAGTCTCCTTATAGTCTATACTGTCTTTTTTAGTATAGCCTTTAGCTACCAATCTAGCTTTAAAAGTCTCTACAATTTCCATCAAATCCTTTTTTCCTTTTGAAGATCCATTTACACCTTATGGCTTTTACATCTGGTGGTAGATCTATAAAGATCCAGACTTCATTGGTGTATATGGAATCTATTTCCGATTCCATAGCCTTGAGCCATTTTTCTGCATCAAAATCATTTATAGCCTATGTAAAAGTAATGGGATCCATTACTTCTTAGTCCGAGAAGGCAATTATGCCTTCTCCTAGACCTAAATACCAGTTTGGTTGTCTCACAACCCTCCCACTATATCTAGGCACTACTTGATGTTCAAGCCGCTCTTCTAATTCAACTCTTGAATGCATTTGACATCTTATTCTGCTATAACCAAATTAACTCTTGGTTTGGATGAAATAGCTAAATCCTTGAGTAGTACTTCACTTCTTCCTTTGTGATGTCTCACAAATTCTTCCTCCAAGAAGGTTGCATTTGTTGAAACAAATACCTTCCTGTCTTGAGGATTGTAAAAATTGTACCCTTGTATACCCGTAGGATATCCTATAAACAAACATACTTCTGATCTTGGTTCCATCTTTATGGATTCACGCCTTAGAACATGGGTTGGGTAGCCCCAAGTCCTTAAGTGCTGCAATGAAGGCACTCAGCTAGTCCATAACTCCCTAGGTGTTTTAGGCACTGATTTGGATGGAGCAAAATTAAGAAGATAAGTTACCGTTTGTATGGCATATCCCCATAATGATTCTGGAAGGCTAGCATAGTACATCATTGATCTTACCATTTCTAATAGAGTCCTATTCCTCCTTTTAGCTACACCATTCTGTTTAGGTGTTCAAGAAGTTAACAAGTTGGAAACAATACATTTTTCAATTAGAAATTATTGGAACTCTCTATAAAAGTACTCACCACCTCGATCCAATCAAAGTTATTTTAATGGCTTACCTAACTGCTTCTTAGTTTCAGCTTTGAATTCTTTGAATTTTTCAAAGGACTCACTCTTTTTATGTATCAAATACAAATAGCCATATCTAGAGTAATAATCTATAAAGGTTATGAAGTATTCATAAACTTCTCTAGCTTTTACGTTCATAGGCCCACACACATTAGTGCGTACTAGGTCTAACATGGATTCAGATTCACAGGTGGGTAATGGATCATTATCCAAGCCCATAAGGATCCCATCCTTCACTAATATGTCAAGTTTTTTTCTAATTGATATGACCCATTTTTAAGTGCCATAGATATTTTGAATTAATGCTAGAGTCATTGGATTGTCTTGGTGTAATTATGTGCTATTTAGTGAGTCTATCTTAGGTTCTATAAAGAACAATCCCAATGTAATTATTGCATTACAAATAAAATCCTTATTCTCATATATTTAAATAACAATTTCAAAATATAAGGAATAACTAGATTTTATTAAACCAAAAATAGAAATCATGTTCCTTTCAATCATTGGGATGTAATATACATCCTCCAAATATAACCTATGACCACTAGGAAAGTTAAGATAATTTCTCCCACTAATTGTGCCGAAATGTAGTATCTATCTGCTATTTTGACTTGAAACTGACCTTTAGGTAGTCTTTTGCTTTGCTAGAACCACAGTAAAGAATTGCAAACATGTTCAGTGGCTCCTGAATCTAATATCGAATAATTAGATGAATCTTCCATTTTAGTTCCTAAAAAACTTAGGAAACCCATACCTTGTTTGCTTTTAAGGGACTTAAGGTAGGTTGCATAGTTTCTTTTCCAGTGGCCCTTCTCACCATAGTGGAAACACTTTCTCTTGGTGTCCTCTTTGGCCTTCTTTTTCATGAGTTGGGCCTTGGCCCCTATTTGGGCCTTCTTTTTCATTAGACCCTTCTTCTTTTGCTTGCCCTTACCCTTGGGCTTAGAAGAAGATGCTACATTAAATTCTGGCCTAAAGCCTCCATATTCAATATCTCCTCCATACTCTAGAGGGTATTCATCAACTCACTCAAGGTGTAATACTTGTTGTTGACCTTATAGTCTAACTTAAATTGCTGAAAGGAAGAGTTTAAGCTATTGATGATCATAATCATTTGCGTATCCCGATCCATGTCCGCCCCAAGCATCTTAGCCTCAGTGACCGCAGAGATTACCTTTATCATGTAATCCCGCACCTGTTCACTAGGTTTTTGTTTGAGATTATGAAAGGTTTGGATAACTTTCACTCTTGCAGACCTAGTCCTCACACCAAACATATCGTGTAGGTGATGGACCATAGCACTAGTAGTTTTCATACAAGCAATTTGCTTTTACAACATGTTGTTGATAAAAGCTAGAATATAACACTTAGTAGTCTTATCAACATTCTGCCAATGCTCCTGTTGTTAGAGTATCTCAAAAGCTTAATCTCCACCCAGAGGTGCAAGCTCATTTTCAATTAAAACCTATGAAATACATTCATGTTGAAGAACAATGTCAATGTTACGTCTCCATTCATTAAAATTCTCTCTACATTCCAATTTGTTATTTGTCAAGAGTAAAGTGGGTGGATTCATTTTATGGTTGATTATGTCTAAAAATATAAATTATTGAAACATGAGCATACTAGTCAATAAAATTGGAACTTACTATAAAATCATAATGCATGTATGTATGATGATAGATTTAACAAAAATTAAAAACAATTAAATCTTTATATGCCGGTTATTTTTCTTATCTATAACAGATTAAATGACGGTGGGTCATCTTATCTATTAAAAGAAAAATTGGGACCCTCCCTCTAAAAAAGCTACCAAGCATCTTCATGCTTAACTTTTAAATAAGCGTCTTAATTTGGTCCATACTTTTATCAACAGAGTTACAGTGGGCAAGTTATTGATAAAATATGTTGAGAGTTTAAACATTTGATTCATTCACTAATAGTACTTGCAAATCATGCCTCAATAGGAGGTCACATTTGCTACTAATAAATGGACTTATCCTTAAGGAAACCCCAACATTGTAAGACCTAGGATTCATGCCCTCTGGTGGGTAGTAACACTTCAGCACATGCAAATGGGCCATCATTTGGAGACCGTGGACTCTCACATGAGCATCCTCTCCCACTCAACCTTTTTAGGCTCTAAGTTTTAATTACCATCTTGTCTAGATGCAATTTGTTATCCATTCTATATTGTTTCATTATATATCTTATACATAATGAATGCATGGCAAAGCCTAAGGCTGGCAATTTTCTAAATGACATGCAATCACATAATATCACATATTATTTGCATTCATTTATCCATTCATCATATGAAATAATAAGCCAAATTTGATTGTCCATCCTAGAAACATAAAAATAACTTTTAGGCCTGAAATATTCTTCTTGCACTCGGATCTTCTGCTTCAAACTCTTCGCTCACATGACCTGGCCCAATCGGTAAACAATAAGTAATGGCTTTACTTTTAACACAAAATTTGATTTTTATAAAACCGATTTTTTTCCAATAAGAAAACAAAAATTTGCATTTTTTTTTCACCAAAATCAAAATTTATGAATATTACATAAAAATTCCGGAACTTGTAAAAAACGAAATTTTGTTACAAAAAAGTTTATACAATCAAAAATTTGTTAAAACAAAATTCCAGCACATTTGTTTTCTAAAACTTGAAAAATAGCCAAAACACCATAACCATAACCGAAACTTTACCTCTTCCTTTATTCAATCTATGGCTTCTTCATCTTCATCATTACATGATTTTGTACATTACATAATCAAAGTAAATATAAAAATGAAACTAAGGAGGAAACATGGTGATGATAGACCACCCTCCTTGTTACAAACCAAATGAAGAAATCTTACAAAGTAACTTTAGAATCTATGGACAACCAAAAGAACAAAACATACACCATATATATTTCTATCACATAAAAATATGCAGCATACAAAAATGATTGCCAACCTATGCATCACATATAGGAATCGAAATCATGCATAAGAAAATTGGCTCTGATACTAATTGTTAGATTGAAAAAATAAAGCATGCATGATTTGGATAAAACGGTAAATTTCAAAACTTTTTAGAAATCAAAATTACAGTAGAGGCAATATAACTAGATCAGCATGCATAGCCATACATGAAACGGTATAAAGATAAACATTTGCATAGTAATAAGATAGAAACTTTTTCACAGACTCCTTCACTACAGCTTTAACTCCTCACTGTGCTATCCTATCCTCGGCGATGTATCCTCTCTTAAGTGATGTATCCTCTTCTTGTTATTGCTTCCTCTTCTTGATATTGTATCCTCAACTAATCCGATCAACCGCTTGTTCTTTTTGGACAACTTGGTTAACAAGATCCTTTGGTAAGAAAGGAGAAGAAACATTTGAAGAGATACTTCATTAGAAGAATGAAGCCAAAGATGAGACACTTCTTATGAAAACTTTGGCTATACCATGCAAGATAGGAGAGAGAGAGTCAAAAATGCAAGAACACCTTCTCACTTCTTCTCAATTTCAGTTAACATCAAAAGAAAGAAGAGATGTTCATCAAATGCATCACTTCATTCTTTAATCAATCATAAAGAAGTCAATAAATGAGACTCTTCCCATTTGTCTTTAAGATGGCTATATGAAAATACTATTAACCTAAATAAGACATATCAATTTTGATTTTTGGTGATGAAAGAAAGAAGATGGTCTATCAAATGCACCTCTTTCTTCTTTAATCCAATGAATGTTAATAGGTTACAT
>JANSVB020000106.1:1223636-1237073 GCA_025504935.2 Erythroxylum haughtii | reverse complement strand
AAGGATAGGGACCCAAAATTTATTTTTAAATCGTTTCAACACTTCTACCCATCACAAAAGAGGTAACTCATGAAGCAGCCTCGACAACTCCTTAAATAATTTGAGAGATCTCATCAACAGAGTAACTAAGTAGACATTAACCCTGCTTAGGAGAATAAGGTCATTCGCAAAACATAAGCTATTAAGAGAAATTTTCTTACATTTGGAGTGGAATCTGAATTTAGGGTCTGTTAAGGTGTTGTGCTTTAGTAATTGAGTGAGAACCTCCATACAAATCAGACATAGGAAAGGGGATATAGGATCCCCTTGCCTAAGAACTTTTTTGCCTTTAAACATCTCCGTAGGGCTCCCATTTATCAAAATCCCATAGGAAGCAGTAGAACTGCATTCTTGAATCCATTTTATAAACTTTAGGGGAAAGTTCATTATCTCCATTATTTTTAGTAGGAAACTCCAATTCATACTGTCGAAAGCTTTCTACAAATCAATTTTAATGGTACAATTCTGGGGCCTTCTCATACGATTATACCCTTTTAAAAGCTCCTGCGCTATAAGGATATTGTCCTCTATATCTTTGTTAGCTATAAATTCTCCTTGATTCTCACTAATGAGAAATTTTAGGACCTCCTTCAACCTATTAGCCAAAATCTTGGCAATGATCTTATATAGGAAGTTTGTACACGAAATATGTCTGTAGTCACTACAAGTATCTGGGCTGGAATTTTTAGGGGTAAAACAAAGAAAGGTCTTGTTTATTTCTTTTAGTAGAACCTCTTTTAGGAAAAAAAAAAAACTCATGCATTGCCTACTTGACTATGCCCCTGGAGCTATAGGAAGTTTCCTTATAGAAATATCCATTCAAGCCATTAGGTCTTGGAGCTTTAGAACCATTTGTGTTAAAGACAACCTTATCAATTTCCTAATATGTGACAGGTCTTATTAACTAAGCAACTTCATTATCAAGAATTTTAGTAGTGACAAATTGCCTAAGATTATAAACTTATTCTGATGGGGTAGCTTCTGAGCCCAGTAGATTTTTGAATAAGAACTTGACTTACTTAGCTAAGTCATCTTGTTCGAAAACTTCCACACCTACTTCAGTTTTATTAGAGGAGATTCTATTGGTATTCTTTCGAGCTAACATAGAATTGAAGAAGAACTTAGTACATCCATCTCCATCTTTTAGCCAATTAATTCTAGCTCTCTACTTCAATAAAGAACATTGGTTATCTACCACTTCTGAGTAATTCTTCAAAGCTTCCTTTTCTACTATAGCTAGAACACCATCCAAGGAATTTTTTGCAAGTGATTTTTTGAATAGAAGAGAGTTTATCTCTAGTAATTTCAACCTCCTTAGAAAGATTCCGACCTCTCTTGCAGTTAAGGATCTTCAGCTCCTATTTTATAGCCTTAAGTTTTTGGATACATATGTATTGTTTAGTTCCATTACAACCATGCTCTAATCCCTTCACTATTGCTTCTTGAAATCCTTTTAAGTTAGCCAGATAGTTGTTAAATTTGAAAGGATGATGTACTCTGGAGGTAGTGAATAAGTTATCAATCTTTATAGGAGTATGATCAGAGATTCCAAGGCCTAGGAAATTCACAGTGCTCTTTGAAAAGGTATTTAGTCATTCCACATTTACCAAAGCCCTATCTAGTTTTTTTTTCTGATGTGACAAATAGAACTTTGCTTATTAGACCACGTAAACTTATGACCTCCAAATTTTAGGTCTATAAGTTCCACCTCTTGCATACAATCAAACAAATTAAAGGAGTAATTGAGTAGATTACAGTTACCTTCAACCTCTGATTTAAACACAATGGTGTTAAAATCCCCACACACCACCCAAAGGGAATTTACCAAAGTCTTAATCCTCCTTAGGTCATTCCAGAGGTCATATACTTGAAACAGTGTGTTGAATCCATAAACAAAGGTAGCTAAGACCTAAGAACTCTCCATTTTAAAATAAAGCTTGGTGTGTATATATTGCTATCTTGATTCTAGAACCTCCACTTTCAAAAATTCACCATTATAATCTATAATAATCCTTCCATAAACATGACTGTGATGATTTGTAATAAATTGCCAATTGCTACCTAGACAAGCCAATTTATTCAAGTTAACTTCTCTAATTTTTATCTCCAACATACAAAAAACCTTAGGCTTTTCTTTTAGTACAAAATCCTTTAAAGCATTAAGCTTTGAAGGATTGTTTATTCCATGCACATTCCTTAAAATCAAAGTCATAGGCAATTAGTTTTCCCTTTGGAGTTTTTCCAATTGCTCCTAATACTTTTCTGAGAGGTGACCTGTTCAAATTGGTCCTCTTGATTACTACCATTTTGCAAATCAACCTTTGGTAGACTTTCTTCAATCTGTTGACTAGTTGAAGTTCCCTAATATCAATTAGTAGCACTAGTTTCCAACTTATTTTCTCTTTTGTTCATTGAAGATTTGCAGACAGCTTCTGATAGTTTATATTGAACTTCTTTCTGTTGAACCGAATCAAAGCTATTCTCCCTCGGATTGCACTCCTTTATTTTTAGAGATACATTTACTGATTGAACCATCTCATGGTTTTCTGCTAATTGTTTTGCCTCCTCAATCTTTTTAAATTCTTCAAACTCATTCTTTTCCATTCCCATCACTTCCCAATAGTCCCCTTTTATGAATACTCTACCCGTAGGTTTCCATTCCTTACCTAGAGCTGTAAGAGATGGTTTCCATTGGTAGGTCACTAATAATTTGTCTTCTTTAAGAGAGTTTTCATCAACTAACTGTAGGATAGGGATACTATCTTTCACTTCCTTAGAGATGTTCATACTCACACATAACTGAGCAAATCCTACTCTTTTCCTCAATGTAGTATTTTCATCCATTCACATAGGTTTCCCTAAATAGCTCACAAGCATACTCAACCCCTTTGTAGTCCAATACTCCAGTGGAATATTATGGATGTTCACCCATAGGGGAATGCTCTTCATTCTAATTTTTTCTAACTCTATACCTAGTTGCCAATTTTGTAGAAATAAAGAGAGTTGAGAGATGTGCCAAGGGCCCTCTTTTATTACCTTTTGAGCTTCCGATTTGGGAGAAAAGGTAAAGATTATATTATCCTCTTCAGCTAGCATAACCTCCATTAGACCTCTTCCTTTCCAATTTCATGTTGCCCATGCTTGTATTACAGGAAAAACATGCCTTTTATCCACAAAATACCCAACAAAAGTAGCTTCCTGTATCTTGGCTCCTTACTATAAAACATCTAGGCTAGGAGCCACCATTAGCTTACCCTCAATCTCTACCGGAGGTTGAACACCAGAGAGGAGTCTGAGTTATCACCCACAACTTGTTTCCATATATCTTAGGTCCTCTAGCCATGTTTCCAGCAGCAGTAGGTAAAAAACCTTTGTGAGTCAGCAGTATTAGGGAGAGGGATGGTTGTAGAAAAGGTTAAGGAAAGGGGGAGTGCTGTAGAAAGTTTAAAGGGGGAGGGAGGGGTTAATTTAGGGTTAGGAGTGTTGTTTTGTTTGATAGTGGAAAGAAGGGTTGGAAAATCAATGTTCATGTTGTAACTAATTCTTCTGTTTTTTTTTTTTTGCAGGTTTGAACAAGATCTGGAATCGAAAGGAAAGGGCTAGTGAGTTTGAGATTGTGGAAGTATGGAGTACGGAGGTAAGTTTGAGATTTTGTGATGGCAGAGGTGTGGGGAAAGTGGGGATGATGATATTGGTAATGTTTGTGTCAGCGAAGGCTGTGGGTTCTTTCTAAAATGTGAAAAGGATGTTATATGTTAGTAGAGTTAAGTTGCTGAGAAGTTATTTTGGTAATGGCTAGAGTATGTGGAGAGTGTTACTGGTGGTAGTGGCAGTAGCAGTAGCAAAGTAGGTGGCGGTACTGGTGGCTAAGGCATGGCTAGGGTTGGAGGTTTGAAATGGTCATGATGTACAGAAGGGGTTGTTAGTCATTAGCAATGGTGTTTGCTTATGGAAATTTGTTATATGATTGTTGTATTCTAATTATATTTTGGATTGATTCTTCAGGTATGAAATTCTAAGTATAAATAAATAGGTTAAGATGGAGGAAAGGTGGATATTTAGAAGAGTTGATAAATTTGAATTATTATTTTGTTGAGCTTAAGCAAATGCTCAAGTGTGGGGATGTTGGTAATTGTTGAATTATTCACATTTTTAAGCAAATATTTAGTACATTTTGCTTGTTCATTTGAATACTTTTTTATTTTTCTATTACTTAAGTTGCTTCTTTTTTGTCTAATTCACTTATTTGGAGTAAAAGGAATAAATTTTGGCAAGTTAGAGTAGTTTTGATTGAGTTATAGGTTCATGGTAAGTACATGGTTGTGTTTAAAGAGTTTGGAGTCGTGGTGATTGATTTATGTTGAGCACCTCTATTTTCAGTGATAAGTAGGCCACGTTGAAAGTACGTTTATACAAGTGTTGGATCCAAAAAGATTGATGTACCTATTTAAAGTACACAACCACTTTATGTTATGTTATATAGTTAGGAACTAAACTCTTTATGGTATCTAGATTAGATGAATCCTAGGATGGACCTTATAATGATTTTATTTTATTTTAATTTATTCTTTAGTTTTATTGAGATTCAATTATGTGTTCTTTTTTATTCTTGAATTAATATTATCGATATGTTGGTTCATGTGTGATTTTATGCAATTGAGATTGAGGAATCCTCTTTATGAATAGATTTAGCATAAGAAAGGAGTTATATACAAACCTAGAGATAAGTTGACATAACTCTTTTGGATTATGGTTAAACTTAATAGTAAAATTCATAAATCAATTAATGCAATTCTAGAGGTTTTAATCTTTAAATAAATATCAATTAATCATAGTCTCTGTATGATCAAAACTTAGTACTTAGTATCTTATACTATAAAACAAAGGTACACTTGTTTGGAATGATTTATAGGGTAGGAGGACTGATATATATACAAATACCACACAATTTTATCAGACAATGGCCACCAAAACAACTAAGGTTAAGCTTCATATGAAGTAAAGCACAAAGATAAACTACAATATTTAGATTGGGGAGGCTGTAGTGGAAAAAAAATTGCTTTGGATTGCAATTTTTATTTACAATTTTGTTAAAGTAATCTCCTTTAATCTTATTAAACTTTGCTCCCATACATATACCACACCACTCCATTTTGATTTGCACTTACAAAATTCCTATTCACACTCACTGTTAACCCTCATCAATATTTTTCCCTCCTACTAGTTAAAGTAGTTTTCTTCTTTCCCCTAATATCATGCTCGACTTCCCTTTCATCATATCTCTCTCTCTTTCAAACAATTGTCTTTTTTTTTTAATAATCTTGCTATCATGCCACTATATCTAAATAATGCATCACCAGATTGGGGGCATGCACACATTATTCTAAGGATCATCCTCTCCCTCTTCCACTTTTAATGTTATTTTTCATTATTTTTGGAGTATAAATACGGTTTAGTTTATAACCTCTAAAGGTTCTAGGATTTACATTTATTTCATTCTTGTTATGAGCTTATGGTAATTATTTTTCATCTATTCACGTAAGCTTCACCCCTATCTCCACTTCTTGTAAGACTTTTCTTTATTAAATGCTATTGAGGGGGTAGAAAACTCAACAGGATTTAATTCTATGAAAAAATGAACATCAAAGTGTCAAATCCTTTCTTGTTTTCATTTCAAGGTAACATTAGTTTCTTTAATAGTTTTTTTGGTATTATTTAGTACTATTTTGGTTTTTATTTATGCATTCTATTTTTTGTTCGAAATATTGGTTTTTCAATATTTATACGTTTTATTACTTTTATTTTCATTCAATTCAGACTTTGGCTTAGTTATATATGATTCTTATTTGAAAATAGATTTATGGTTGCTAATATAGAGATTTGTTCTTTCTTCAGTTATTATTGTTTTTACTTTATAAGTTAAAAAAAGGTTCATTAAGAAATTATGGCATGCTTTTTTTGGCAAATCATTAGTTTTCATTTGATATCAAAGGCTTTCATGGCCATTTATTGGGTTTGGACAAGTTTACAAGCTTGTTTGTTTTAACTATTTTTTAGTTATTTCTAAGTGGGTTTAAGAGTTATTTCCTCTATTAGTATTAGATATCTCCTTGGTAATGTATATTGGATTAATAAATACTTATTGAATAACTCTAAAATTAGGTCTTTAGATAAAACTCGCAGTATTATTGGGTTTGTTTGCTTTGTTTTTGGGTTGAAACGATTTTGCTTCCTTTTCAGGCGAGCTAGGAGGAAGCAATATCAACAATAACAAATTTTGAGTGAAAGAAACACTGAACCATTTTTGGTTCAGGCTTAATTAGACATCTAAGGATCATTAAAACAAAATCAAGGTTAATTTTGTACTAAGAAATGAATGTTGTTATACATGCTCCAAATACTTAATAGTTGTTATTACTTAAGTAACTAATAGTCAATAGAACCCTTAAATTTATAACTCCTCAAGAACCTTTACTTATCAATACAAATTTTTACTAATTTTTTAAAAATATTATATTATGTTATTAGTCTTATTATTAATTGAATCGCTTTTTTTGTAGTGTAAGCATATGAAAATTTTACTTAGGCTTTGGTTTAAATAATTCCAATCTTAATTAATGGTTTTAAAATAAAAATGAGACTTTGGCTCCTAATATGAATACTTTGAATGCTTGCAGTCAATTCTTAGAATTGATCTAAAAATGTATAAGTCTTTATTTTTTGTAGGCTTATATATGTAAATACATGACAAAAATAGAGTAAGGCATAACAAAATGTCTAAAAAATAATTTTATTTTAAAAAAACTCAAACTCTTTCCTTAAAAACTCAAGATCTCTTTTGAAAGCCCAACGCTTTCTATTTAAAATCAATTTCTTAGTAAACAAGAATAAGATTTAGTTAGGCTTGTTATCCCACTTTGTATCTTTTGTTAGATTAAGATATAAAAATTAATCAGGTTGTAATCTCATCAGGAATAATTTTTTCTATTTAGTTTAATTCATAATTTTTAGTTACGTCGATAAACTTGTTAAGATTAATTTTTATCCCTTAGTTAAAGTTTGGGCTTTTAAGCCCATTAAATTAATTTAATCTTTTTCAAACACTCTCTAACTTTTAAATTTTTTTAAATAAATAGGAATGGCATTGGGCCAGGTTAGAAGCTCGCAGGCCTATAGCTAGACAAGTCGGGGTTGGCTGGTTCATGGCCTAGCCCCCAGCCTGATGGGTCACAAGTAGTCTGTTGGCCCAAACTGACCTTATATTTTTTTAAAATAAAAAAGTCATTATTTTGTACCTTTTCGTCTGGTCACTGGCTAGGCTAATTTTGTTATTCCTAACAATAAACATTTGAACATGTTTCTTTGTTTCAAATAATTCAAAATAAAATAATTATGGCTTGGTAAAAAAAATTTTGAAATTAAAGAATTATATTCCAAAAGAAGCCATAGCTTTAAAAGTAAAAGGAGAAGCAACCAACATCATCTTTTACAGGCTAGATATACACAATTAAAAACCTAAAATTCATCTTATCCTCACAATCTAGTATATGACTCATTACATGCACTATAAACAATTTAGACTAGATTCCTCATCTCTAACTTATTTCTTCTGTGGTTTTAGCTTTGTTCCTTAGCAGCAAGAAGTGCTCCTTAATTTTTCCAAGGTTGGATTCAGTGAAGTTTGTCATCTCCACTTGCTTTAGCTTGAATTTTTTGTTATTTGTCTCCATCTGTACTTTATATATAGTTGTATTGAATGCTAGCTTAAGGAGTTCCTTGTCTCCCTTCTTCCTATTATGGTTTAACAATTGCTAAATTAGTTGGCTCCACGAATGGCTTAACTCCTATACATTGCAAGTTGCTTTAATTTTATTCCACATGTTGTATGTGATTTGGCATTTAAAGTATAAATGATATCTTGTTTCTTATTGTTTGAAGCATAAAACACTCATAGTGTCCATATAGGTTGACCATTAACTTATGTCTATAGTTGTTAATCTATCTTTGAGGACATGTATGCAAACTTTGGGCAATTTCCAAGGAACCATATCAATTGGTTTCATTTAACTTTGGTACAAATTATAGGAATAATCCCTTATCAGATTCATTGGTGAATTGTCATTTGTTTATTATCCATTATCTTTTGTTCTCGATCTAAGTTGAGTCTATAGTCAAGTGATGCCTTTATTAGTCAATCAAACTCTCTTTGATTGAAGCTCCAATGTTGGTTCTCAATCAGCTCATTCATTTTAGTCTTAAGTCTCATCATGTGCCTTAAGTGAAAAAATGCAGGATGCATATAAAGAGGACCCTTAGAGGACTAGTTATCAAACTAGACTGATTTGTTTCTTCTATTGCCAATGATGCTTTTTATGTAAGGTTTCATTATAGCTCTCAACTTTGGTAGGTTATACCAGGTCGAAGAATCATCTAAACCACTCTTAACCTCCCAAAATATTTTCCCTTGTAAGTGTTCAGTATGTGTCAATTACACCCAAAGATTCTTTTTATGTATTATTAATTTCCAAATTCTTTTGGCAATCAGCACTTTATTAGTGAGTTGTATAGTGTTGAGACCTAGACCCTCTTATTATTTGGGGTAGCATAAGTCCTTCTAATAGACCTTAACTCCTAAACCTTTGTATAATCCACATTTTATACAAAATTCCTTAACAAATTCTCAATATCCTTGGCCAATTTCTTAGGAAGTATTAAATGAGAAATCTAATACTTATAAAGGTTAGAAAGCTTTATTTTAATAAACTAAGCTCTTCCTACATAGCTTAAATCCTTATTACAATTGTTTCTTAACTTCATCTCCACTTGTTCTACCAGTGGCTTGCAATCCTTATAGTATGATATCGATGTAGTAATTGGCATTCTAAGGTAAGTGAAAGGCAGATTGGCAAACTTAATAAGAGTTATATTCTCTAACACCTACTTAAGAGGTTCTACATCTCTAGAAAGTAGCGAAAGCCTTTTTCCAATATTAACTTCAATCCCTAATAGGTTACTAAATTGTTTTATTAAGTTGATTATTAGATTTACTAAAGATATGCCAACCTTATAGAAGAATAGCAAATCATCAGTAAATGTCATGTTAAATAACTTCATATTTCTACACTTTTTATAATGCTTGACCCCTGGATTTATACTGATGTTCTGAGCAATTACTTGAATGAGCACCTTCATACATATTATTAATAAGTAAATGGATAAATAGTCCTCTCTCCCCTTTAAAAGGTGGTTTGACTTCTCCATTCACAAGTATACTGAAGGTAGCTATAGCTATACATTCCCTAATTCATTGTAAAAAAACTTAAGAGATCATATACCTTCCATGGCTAGTAGCAAAAAGTTCTAATATACTGAATCAAATGCTTCCTTGAAGTCCATTTTTATTACACACATTTTTACAGCTCCCTTTCTCATACAGACTTTGAAAACATATCGAACAATCAAGATATTATCTCCTATATTTCTATCTTGTATGAAAGCACCATATGTTGTTGAGGTTAAGGAATGAAGTATAGTTCTCAACCCTAATGCCAACATTTTGAATATGAGTTTATAGATGATATTATAGCAAGGAATTGACATGAACTCACCCGTTTTGCTTGGAATGTTTTTTAGGCACAAGACAGATAAATGTATGATTGAGTGCTTTTAGCATTATACTCCTCCTAGAGAATTCTTGACAAGCTTTAGTGGCTTGGTCACTAATCCATTTCTAGGCAGTTTTGAAAATTTTCCCATTCAATTCTTCAGGACCTGTGGCTTTATTTGATTTAATCCTTTAAAATCTTCATCTATATCCCTTTGGCTAAACTCCCTTGTTAGGTTTTCTGCTTCCTTAACTGTGATTTCTTTCTTCATTAATGATTGCAATGGTGTATTGTAAGGGATTGTAGCTTTTCTAGAACTAAGCAATTTGATTAATATTATTTGGCTATATGTTTTACTCCATTCTATCCATATTGTAATTTTCCTCCATCATCCTCTATACAATTGATCTTTTGTAGGTTTCTTCTTGCAAAAATTGTTTTGAAGTAAAAGTTGGTGCACCTATCTCCATATTAAATCTATTAAATTCTAGATTTTTCGCTCAATATTGAGTGATGAATTGTTAATGTTATGAGATAATCCTCTTAAGCTTTCTTTTATGCTTACTTTAACCTTAAATTTTGAGGATCTAGATAAACTTCCCTTTTTGTTCTTATCAATGTGTTCTTCGTAACCTTGACCTCCATATTATGGGTAAAGGATATTTTAGTATGTAGATGTTTTAGACCATTTCTTATTATGCATAATTTATTAAAGCATTTTAATTGCTTATACCCATCTATATTTGCTTAAGATCCTTTTTCCACTGCCTCTTGAAACCCTTCACACTTGGATAGGTAATTGAAGAATTTGAAGGGACCTTTTTCAAATTTTAGTGAGATTTAAAACCTAAAAAACGTAGTGATCAGATATTAAAGGGGACCAAAGTTTGCTTCAGCGCTTTAGGATTAAAGTTAGCCACTTATAGCTCATTAGGGTACTGTCTAATTCCCTTTTTAATAGACACTTCTCTTCTTGATTGTTTGAATAAATGAAGAAGTGTCCTTGACCTCTCAAATCAGTTACTTCCAGCTTTTGGATGCATGTTTGAAAGTCTTTACAAGGGCCTGTACTTCCACACTCCCTTTAGTTTTAGAGTGATACAATGAGCTGTTGAAGTTGCCAAGTATCAAACATCGTACATTTATGTTTGTGGCTATTTCAAGTAACTCCTGCCACAAGTTAGCTCTAGTTGCCAAGTATCAAACATCGTACATTTATGTTTGTGGTTATTTCAAGTAACTCCTGCCACAAGTTAGCTCTTTGAAAGCTAGTATTGAAAGCATATATGAAGCTAAAACATACCTTTTGGTTAGTCTCCTTTAGGATTACCCTTATGGATAGCTTATGAATAGGAACTACATGATTGAGTCTCTATTAGAGAGGGATTGGAAACTATAATTATTCTACCATTAAAGTGTTATTTATGATTCGTACGCACTTACCTTTATTTTCAAATGAACTTTAACTTACATATTTTGCTCTCCTTGATTTTATTCTCCAAAAGGCCATATATACTAGGCTTTATTGAGTTTATGTAGTCCCTCACTGTTAGCTACTTGTTAGGGTTATTTATCACCCTTACATTCTAGGCTATTATGGTCACTGGGTTGAGTTAGGAGGCACTCCTTTTTTCATTTTTCCTCCTAAATCTTCTAATCACTATTGTAAACTAATTTATAGTTTCAATCTCTTCTTACATAGGTTCTTACAACATTGTTTCTTTTTTTTCTATTTCTTATTTCTCTTCTTGAGATAATTTTACCCTTATATTCTTTGGTTATATCCATATTAGGAATGGGATCCAAAACGTTAGGAGCTGTGTCAATTTCTTACGACTTTTTCTACTTCTCCTATTCCTGATGTTCTTTTTCAGTTAATGGTTCTGTTCTAGGTTTTTATTTTCTTCTTTTGATAAATGGTGCCTTATAGGATCCTTGGTAATATTTTTCTATTGGCCTCCATTCAATTTTAATCTTTGTTTTAGGCTTCCACTGATAAGATACAGTTATTGTTATATTAAAAAATGTTTCCCCATTCATCTAACTTTTACAGCTTCAGCTCCTCAGGAAGTACTTTAGCAATCTCCACTTCAATGCATAATTTTGCATATCCAATCCTTCCCACCTCTATTGTTTTCTTATTTAAGTATAATAGTTTTCCAGTGGAACTTGCTAGATAGCTAAACCCAACTATCCTCCAATATTCTAATAAGATATTATGGAAATTTGCCTAAATTGAAACTTTTTTTAATCTTATTCCTATCAAGTTTTATTCTTGGTTTCCATACCTACAGGATTAAAGGTTTTCTTAAGAAAAAGCCATAATCATAGGTCCAAAATTTCACTTACAACCATCTTAGAGGAGAATGTAAATATAAACAATTCTTCTAGATTTATAAGCACCTTGTTGAGGCTGTAGCTTCCTTGTTTTGCCTCTGCCCAACTTTTCACAATGGGGAAATGGTGGTCTTTTGTCCATGAAGTAGCCCATTAGGGAATTCCTCCACCAATTTACACCATGTTTCAACACTTCCATAGGAGGGATTACAATGTTAGGATTGTTTCTGAAAGGAAAGTAAGTTATTTTCAAGCTAGAAACATAATCTCCAACAATGCTAGACCATGCTCACGTGAGTTGGTAAGGATGGTTGATCCATGGTTGCTTGAGCATCGACAAGTTTGGGAATAGCAAAAGGAGTTTTTTGTCTTTCATTAGGAACAACATTTTCAATATCTAAAGGAGGAGCAGACATTTCCATATCAAGGTCGTACAAGTTTCAAGGTTCAAAAAATAGTTAGTATAAATAGTAAATTGAGGCTATCTTTACATGGGAAAGGTGGAAAAATAAACATAAAGACTTGTTTACCCTAGAATAGTCTAGGGTAATCTATTTAGGAGCTTGAGGGAAGGATTACAAGTTCTATTTCCTTCATTTAAGCCTCCTTTCACTTTCTTTTTTAAGTAGATTCTATGCTCACAATTCATTTTGGTTAAGACTTTTTGGGTGTCTATCTTTTAAATTTTTCTTTATAGTTTTCCAATAAGATAGGGTGACAATTCTATTGAATGTAGTTGATATTCAATCTTGTCTTTATTTGAGGATGTCTAATGACGTCTATGACATATATTTAACACCCTTTTGCTCTAGTTAACCTAAAGGTTAAAATGATTTTTTTGAAAAAAATAATACTCTTGATATCTGTATTGAATTTGACTTCTATAATAATTTTTTAAAATTTTATAGAAATTGATGAGATATGAAATGCCCCAGGTGTCCAAATACAAACTTGTTTATGTACCTAAATGATAAAGTTGGGCAAAATGGAAGGATTAAAGCGAATAATAAAAAGGCTAAACTAACTATTGAAAGTGGTTCAGCCTGATTCCGACGAGGCTGCACGTTGTCGTTTGATCCATGAGATTGAATAGCTCCGGCTTGAAGGTTCCTGCAAAACAAAGAAGGCACGTCGGGGGTTGTTTTCCGATTAGCCCCTCCGACGCTCAAGTAAGTCTTTTGGTGAAGGTTGGGTAGTCGAAAAGAAGAGAGAACTAGGGTTATGAATTACGTACCTCCATCGTGATGAAATCATACCTTATATATGGGATGGACGCTAGGTTTAAGTCTTTACGTAGACTTCTACTTCTGCATGGAAGGTTTTCGTCTGCAAGTGGGCTGCATATATCTGACCTTGAGTCTGGGCCTTACTTAGCCGATAGGCGTGAGACCAATCCTTGAAGGATGGACCGATCGGCCCATGGGTCGTTATGACTGGGTTCGGGCCCAGCACGACC
>JANSVB020000106.1:1099155-1110249 GCA_025504935.2 Erythroxylum haughtii | reverse complement strand
AGACTATACTCATCATCATTAAGTATTTAGATGTTATTTGTTGTTTCAAAGCATATAAGAGAAAGGGTAAATTAGATTATTCTAATTTTTTAAACTTTTTAATAAACATTAGACTTATCTAAGGATGAAAGCTCTCTTAAAGTGTATGAACATGATGAGAATGTGTGATGTGTTTTATAGTTATGAATGATAAATAGCTAAGAAATACACCTATAATCATCTCTAACCTGTAAGAATTACTCTTCTCATGTTTCTCTTATCTTTGAATTGCACATCGAAATTACTATTATAGATTTCTCAAATATGACCTTAAGAAATCATTCTTGTAGTTTTCAATTCATTGTTTTATTTGGTTCACCACACAATATAAAACATGTGTGGATTGAAAACTCATGGTTCAATTAACCCCCCTTTCAATCAATCAACTGAAGCTTAGTCATGACATGACTTCCTTCTTTGGTTACCAAACATTCATGTTCTGATTGGTCATCATTATTCCGTCTTGACCAAATTGAAAGTCTTTAAATCTAAATGAACTTCTAACCATATCAATCCAACATACCAAGTTTTAACATGCTAATTGGAGCCCTTCTTCCAACAATCTATGCCAATCATAAATTGGAACATTAGAGTTTTCAATAACATCTAAAAGATTACAGGCTTTACTTGATTATTTAGTTTTAACGAAGCTTTTTTTTATTTTTAGAAATTAAAATAAAAGCCATAAGATATAAAAATGACTGTGCTTTTTGAATAAGCATTAGATTGCAACCAACAATCATTCAACTCATTATGATTGTAGAGTAAATTGCTGCTTTTGATGCAAGACAAATCCTCCTGTGCCAAAATCATTACACTGCTACTTCACGACTAGGTGATTATATTAGCTTCCATGACAATAATAAATATCACTTTTGTGTATGTAACAAATCTAGAATCATATATAAATCTTTTTGTGGAGAGATCTCACATCTATGCAAATTCTCGGCTCAACATTATGGATACTTTCGATTTCAATTATGCACTCCTAGCTGTAAGGCACTTATGAACCTTCCTTATTTGTTATCTTCTCCAAATAATTAGGCACTCTTTAATAACCCTCTTTAATCAGTTGACAATTAAAGCGATATTTTTTAATTATTTCACCATTAGAAAAGTCCCTTTTAAATTCAAAAATTACTTACATGGAGCTTTCAAATACATGTAAAGAACAAGTACTCAATGTAACAAGTCACAATAACACAAAGCTTGCAAAAAATGATACTCTTCCCGAGCTCAACCTCATATAAGAATGACTTACTATAAACCTTGCAAAAAATGATACTCTTACCAAGCTTAATCTCATACAAGAATAACTTAGCATAAACTTAAGGAATGAAGCTTTTAAACAAGCAAAAAGGAAGCATTAGCCAATTACATTCAAATATTGGAAATACATAATTCCCTCTTAGGGTAAATATTAAAAAATTAGTGGTTGAAGAAGAGGGAAATAAATAAAAGTATTTTCAAGCCTGAAGAAATACAAACATAATCACCATAATAACAAATGCTAAAGGAACCACCACCATAAACCCTTAAAAGCTAAAGGATTTAGATTATTACTCCTTTAAAGAAATAATAGGCACTATTAACAATATTGTTTTCTCTTTGTATGATATCAAGCACTTTTTCCCCAAATTTATGTATAAGGAACATATAGTAATACTTATCAAACCATTTAAACTTGGACATTAAAGAAGAATTATTCAGCCTTGGACTTGATAAACCCCCTAGTCAGATAAGTTTGATGCAAAATTCTTTGAAAAGCCTTAAAATCTGATAGGAAACATAATTGCTAGAGTTATTTTGGAGTCCCTCAACAAAGGCATAATGTTGTAAGAGCCGAACAAGACTTACATTTCTTTGACCCCAAATGTCTAAATCTTCTAATACTCTTCAAACTCATCTCATATTGCAATGTCATTTATAGAACTACATCCAAGCTGTTAGCAATAAGGTTACAACTGATCCTAAAAAAACTCATTAACCATAGTCAATGGGCTTTCATAAAAGGAAAAAGCATTAGGGTGATACCCTTATATTTTAAGAGCTTTTTAATAATTATAATTGAAAAAAGAGATTAAGAGCTATTTATTGAAAGTTGATTTTTATAAAACTATTAATACTATTAATTGGTAGTTTACTACTAGAATCATGGAAGCGTGGAGTTTTCTAGCTCAATATTTGAAATGGATATGACCTTGCATTCCCCCCTTCTTTAACATTATCATTAATGGGGAACCAACCATATTATTTAAGGAATCTAAAGGAATTAGATAAGGGGACCTTTTATTCATTTACCTTTTTATATAATGAAGTCGTAACTAAATGATATCCAACAAGATTGAAAGGAGTGGCATATTCAAATTTCATTACAAGTGTGATAAGTTGAGATTATTTAACTTATATTTTGTAAATGACTTATTGTTGCCTTGTGGTTCAAACATGAAATCTATCAAGGTCTTCATAAAATCCTTGAATGATTTAAGAAAACCCTCAGTTCTCTCTATAAAACCCCAATAAAAGTAGATCTTATCTATCTATAGGTTCTCTAGAAATAGATGATTATATTTCTCTTAATGAATTTAGGCAAGAATTCCGATCTTGCAAAAACTTAGGAATCCCCATCACAACTAAAAAGCTCATATATTGGGATTGTCAACCACCTTTGGATACAATTCACAAAAGACTAAGCAATTGGCAGAATAAATTCCATATATTTATAGGTAGATTAAAAGTAATTTCTTTTTATCCTTTACAACCAAAATTTATACTGGATTTTTACCTCCATCTACACCTTATATTAGTTAAGACCTTAAAGAAACCAATGAGAAATTTCTTATGGATTAGGGAGGAAAGCGAGTCCACTATAGCTAAAGTTAAATGGATAAACCTATCTACACCTAAAGCAAAAGGGGGATTGAGGATCATCTCTATAAGGGAAACCAAAAATGTTTTTTTAGATAAGAGATTGTGAAATTTACTAACAAACAATAGGATGCATTGCCATTTTCTTAAAGTAAAAAGCATATGGGATGTAAGTCTATAGCAAACACCTTATCGACCTTGAAGCATATCTTAGTATTGGGGGACCAAGTACATAATCGCTTTAAAAGAAGGATACGGAAGTGTAAGTAAAATTAGATTTCGTTTGATGACTAGCGTGATCTCAACCCTTTTCATAACTTACAAGAATACAAAAACCTAAAGGCAAGCATACTTGATATTAGTATGGTTACAATAGTTATAAATGAGACATGTAGCATTGGTTAGCTTACCATTCAAGAGGATTATCAATCATGTAATAAATAATATGTTTAGATATAAAACCAAAAAAAATTAATAGGATCCCTTAGTTTGGATTAAGCGTAAATTTGTTTTTTCTCACTAAATAATCTTGTTTGGAAATTTTCGCAAGAGCCAATCAACCAACCTCTTGACCTAAATTGGTTTGCGATATAAACAATATTTCTAAAGCTTATTTTATCTTATGGCTAGTTATTAAAATGAAACTTTGGCTATATAATATGATATTTAAGGACCCATTAATCTTTCCACATGCTTTTTTTTAAAAGTAAAAGTTTCATTAAAACTCAATAGAGTATCCTGTATAAAATCAATAGCAAAATATAAAGAACAACAAGTACAAGAGCACACTTTCCTTAGCAATCAAACACCAACAGAAGTGTACAACTCTAATAAGACTCTTTAACTTAAGATAGGCCCCATCTTCTTTTTAAGGAAGCATCTGAGGAATTTGAGTCATGAAGTTGAATGATTTACCTAATCCAACAATGGCTATTTTAAGCTAAGTCATGACAACTCGTTTTTGAGTTATTGAATAGTGTCTTATTTCTTTCCCAATAGATAGAGTATACTGAACAAGTTAGTGTAATATTGAAATCAATAAATTCGTAATTCCTTCGTTTGTATATTTTGTCATCCCAACCAAGGATACTATAACATTATTGGTAAGGGAAATATATCTCTAACAATTGTTGCATTCTACTCCAAATAAGTAAAGATTAGCTATATTACAAAAGTAAGTGATTGATTGATTCTGGGAACAAGTTATAAGCACATTTGATCCTCCACAGTAAGGATTTAATCTTTTTTTAGTCTTATTCTAGAAAGCCATTTAGGTGATAAAAGCAGCTTTAGGGACCCAGGAATTTCTCCAAATTATATTGTACTAGCTGACACTTGGTAACTAAGGTTTAATAGCTCCCAAGTAAGATTGATTAGTGAAATTTCCTCTATTGTTTAGTAAATAGTGTATTCTATCACTAATTGAGGAATTAGGAGAATAATTAGGTAGAAAAACATTGAGTCTTTCACTCCCTCTGAAGTTAAAAAACCAACCCCCTTTTTGAATGATTTCTTGGACTCAAACTTATAGGGGAATTCTGGAGGTAATTGAGGAATTGTCTTCCTTGAGAAATAAAGGACTTTGCAAAGCTCAACTGTCGAATCAAAACTAGTTAGCATGACCATTGTCAATATGAGTTTTCAAAAATGAATAGAAAGACCACCTTTGCCTTATTAATTGAATGAAGAACCAAGAGACCTCTTTTTTTTCCTCTCAATTTTCCAAAAATTGTGAGGATTAAGGTACCTTTAGTTAATCCATTTTGACTATAAGGACTCCTTATCAGTGAATAATCTCTATATTCTTTTACCTATCACACTTTTTGGCACATTTACACTGGAACTATACCCAGCCCCCCTTTATGCTTACTCTAATAGATTTTATCCCATTTGATTTTTACTCTTTTGATTGCTTAGCACTTCCAATCCAATTCTTTATACATATGGTAAACTCTTTGATGGTCTTGCTTAGAGAAAAAAAATAAATGGGAGCTCCAATGAATGTTTAAACTCCTTAAAATAGAAGAAATTAGAACCAATCTACCTATATAGAAAGGTGATTTGTTTTGCTAAAAGATGATTCATCTTTTGTATTTCTCCAATAGAGGTAAGCAGTCCTGATATGTTAGCTTCTTAGAAGATACATAGACACCCAAATACTTGAAAGGGAGTGAATGAACATTTAAACCAGTTATAGATCTCAACCTTACAGAAGATTCTACATTAGAAACAATATGGAACATGCTCCTTTGTAGGTTGATATCCACTTTAGATAACTTGCAAAACTCCATGGTGGCATTGAATAAGATTGAATCATATTAAGAGTCAGCTTGAGAGAGTAAGACCAATTCATCAATAAAGCTAAGATGGATAATCTTCAAGTCTTTGCATTTACGATGATACCTAAACATTGTACTGCCTTTAGCGTTTTTCATAATCAAACTTACAAGGATTTCCATGAAAATAACAAACAGATAAGGGGAAGTAGGATCACCTTATCTAATCCCATTGGTTTCCCCCTAAAATTGGGACTTGGATTTCCATTCATTAGAATGCTAAAGGAAGTAGAAGTGATACATGCTTCAATCCATGACATAAATTTGGCATTGAGTCCAAGCAAATTCATACAACTTAAAATGCAGTCCCAATTAATAAAGTCTAAAGCTTTAGAGGAATCCACTTTAGTGGTATAACTTTTAATGGATCTGTTAGTATCATATTCCCTCAAAAGTTCATGGATAATCAAGATGTTATTAGAGATATATCTTTTAGGAATGAAAGCATTCTGAGAGGGATGAATGATTCTCTTCAAACTTTCTTTCAATCTGTCAAGTAATAATTTGGAGATCATGATTATGACATAGGCTAACTTGACAGAAGTAAATTTCCCAGAGTCACGATCATGACTTCCACGTTATGATCATGAAGTCACAATCACGAAAAAGGCTTCCTAAGTAAGACATTTTTCATCCGTTTTAAGGTTTAAAGGCATTTTTGGAACCGACCAAAGTGGACCCCCAAAGCCCTAAGACATATATTAAGAACATTAAGAAGCCTAAAAATGAAGCTTCCATCTTACAGAAGTGGATCAAATAAGGGAGATCAAGAAGAATGTCTAGAATTCCAATTTTCTAGATCAAGCTCCAAACTGAGTTTCTTTTCTTTAGCTATTTTCATCAAAACTTAATGTGTAACTTGAATTCTCAGACGTTTATTACATTCATAAGTTTCTAATTCCCAGACTAGGTTATTCTGAATTTATTTTGTGACTTTGATCTTTATTGATTCAATACAAAATTCTAGTGTTGTGATAATTATGCATTTTATACTTCGATAATAAATTGAGAGAGTAAGTCAAAAGTAATCAGATTAGGTTGCATAACGAGAGTTAGGGATTTAATAAGTCACACAATTATCAAATCAATGATCATTTGAAGAGAGATTGATATGGACTGCCAATGTACAGCCCATTTCGACTGTCTTTTTAGGTCCAAGTCTTCAAGTCAATTGCTGCTTGTTGATAACCCTTGTTAAACTTGAATTCTTGCTGAATAAAAAAATGGGAACTATAAGTACGCTTTCAGTATTGTGGAAGTTAATATTTTTTATCCAAAAATTAAGTTGAAATATTTTTATTTGATATTTTAATATTTTTTACATGTAAGTAATCCCAAATTTTGGTGCCAATTCAATATCCTTATCCCAATTATTTTAGTTACTAATTATGGTCTTTAGAAATTTTAAAATAATTTATTTTTAAAATTTAAGATATAAATATATATGTTAAGTTTCTTTTTTAAAACACATTTATACATTCTTTATCCTAATAATAAGATTTTTCATCCTTTATGTTATAATTTTTAATTAACATCCTTCCGTTAATTTTTTTTGATAAAAAAACCTTATGTAAAGTTCTAATTCGGATAATTTATGATCTAGAGTTCATGTCAAAAATTTAAATAAGAGAAACATCCTCTTTAAAAACATATATATATATATAAACAAAGGATTGTGGAATTGTGAATTTTAGTTCATATCAAACTTTTATAATGGATCAAGTAGATTGTTGTAAGGACTTGAAGGCACTTGTAAAGTCTTCCATGACTTTCCCTTTCAAAAGAGTCATCTTATTTTTATCTCTTTTAACTTCTCTTTCGTCTCTAATTCTCTATAAATTTTTCACAACTCATTAACATCCTTATTTTAGGGAAGTTTGTTAGATTGAGAGAAAGATTCGTTAGCTGTGAGGAAGATCTGTATACATTATGTTGACAACTATTCCTAAAGGTATAATTGACTCAATTGATGAACGATAAAATTAAGGCAAATACACTTTTTATCATTGATGAACTTGTTGTTAAGGAAAAATACGATTTTTGGGCAAAAAAAAGGGTAGAAATGATGCTAGAATTGTTGATTTGATTGGAAATCCCTGTCAATGTTATTCACGCCTCACCAAAATAGATTTCACTAAATTTAGTGGGGACGACTTAAACTTATGGCTCTTTAAGGTTGAGAGATTTTTTTCTCTAAATAATATCAGTGTGCAAGCTAAGGTCATTTGGCTTCTGTGTATTTAGAAGATGATGCCCTATAATGGCATCAATCATACATGAAAAATAAGGGCGATCTAACACCCCTTTGGGAAGAATATGTAAAACATCTTAAGGAAAGATTTGAAACAACCTTATGATCGCCTTATGTCAGAAATAAGAAAGACATGAATAGTCAAAGAGTATAGGGTTGCATTTGACAAGATTATAAATAGGTTGTAACTATCCCATAAGTATGCATTAAGTTCCTTTGGTTCTGGGCTAGAAGAGGATGTTAGGTGTCTACTAAAGATGTTTGCCTGTGATAAAACCTTCAACATCCGTAAGTATACGAATCATAAACTTGTAGTATCAAAAGTATCGGTCCAAAGAGGAAATAGTTAAAACTAAGTAAACCTAACTTTATCTAAGGTATTAAAATATGAATTTTATGAAAGTAAATAACAAAAATTAAAGCAATCAAATAAAATTAAGCGCATAATCAACTAACAATCGAGCTACCACAATTATGTAAGGATGATCAAGGATGAAGCGTAGGATTTATTCTTTCGGTTTTTTGTTCCTTTAACCACTATTGATTCAATTAGGTGTTGATTCTAGATTTTCGAAAGATTTGGTTACTCTCTCTCAAGACCTAACCAATTAATCCTAATTGATTATGAAATTCTAGATTTTGCAACTCCTTGATTCATAAAAACTTCCTAACATTTTCAACTAGTTCTAAAGTGATCTATTGAATAATTGAGTTCTCACACAAGACCTCTCTTCGTATAATTATCAATTTGTTAATCGTGTGACGAATTAATTCACTAACTCTCATTGTGCAAATTAATCATATAACTTTTGACTCACTCTCTACTTATTTCCAAAGTATAACATGCACCATTTACATAACACAAAAATTGTATTGAATCAATAAAGTTCAAAGTCATAAAACAACTTAAGAACAAATCTTAATCAGGAAATTTAGAACATCATAAGCATAAATAACATCTTCAAATCTAGTTTACACATCAAGTTTAATGAAAATAACAAAAGGAAAGAGAGAAAACCTTGATTTGTAATTGAATTTGAAAATCTCTAATGCTCTCCTTGATTCTCCTTGTTTGATCAAATTTAGGAAGTGGTGGTTGCCTTTTTTGGAGTTTTTTATGTTCTTTTATAGCAGTTGAGGGTCTTAGAGTTAATTCTAGGATTTACCCATGTCACTTAGTTCCAAAATCGCCTCCCAACTTCAAAACAAATGAAAATTCTTGCATCTGGCAACATTTGTCACAATTGTGACATAGAAAAACCTTTTATTACAATCCTGACATTGCATGCATGACATGACCCTATAGAAATACCTTCTATCATGATCTTGACATTGCATAAATGATCGTGACCCTGCCATGTAACCAATGCACGTTCCAACATTCTTCATTCTTCTCTTATCTGATTTCCATCATTAACAAACACCTCAAAAAATACAAGATTAAGATCTGAAATCATGCTCTAAACCATATAACACTTAAAATCATAACTAAACAATCACATTAACATAATTCTAAGCCTACACATGCAATAATCATCTAATAGATACATATAACCATATTAAAGCACCTATCAAACCGTAGTATAAATTGCACTTATCATTTAACCCTCATATACTATAACAAGCCTATACTTTCGCTAAAACATAAGAAAATAACTTCAAAGCCAAAAAGATCAAGTTCTCTTACAAATCTCCCCTTCTACACCCACACTTACTCAAAACACTACAAAACCCTCAAATAAAATTCCATCTTTTAAACCCAATAACACTAATAATAACTAAAGACCTTGGATTAATAACTAAAAATATATGGGAGCTACCTTTAAATCAAATCCAAATAGGAGAACCCTGACATCGACCAAATTTGAAGAAATAAAATCAAATGGATTGTTTTACTTTTGAAATTGAAAGTATGAACTTGGTCATAGGTATAAGGGAAAGAAGCCTCAATTATATCCCCTTGAAATGTAAGATGAGGAAGGAGAGATGGACGCTAAAGAAGAATACGAGGGTACTTAATCCTAATTAAACCTTCTCTCTAGTTTATAAAAAGGATTGCTAGGGATAATCATGCCCTTAATGGATCATTTTAATTTAGAATTGCATCAAATGAATATTAAAGTTGCCTTTCTAAATGATGGTATGATGACAAAGCATATATGATTCATCCTAAAGAATTTACTTTCAGTAATGGAAGTCATTTGGTTTACAACGTAAAGAAATCTATATATTGACTAAAGCAAGCCTCACATTGTGATTTATGAAATTTCACAATGTTACAACCTCTTATAATTTTAAAGAAATCATCATTGATTAGTTCATATACCATAAGATTAGCGAGAAAAAGTATTTGCTTTTAGTCCTACGTGTAGATGACATACTACTTGTAATTTATGATATGAGTTCATTACAAAAGACTTTAAAAATATTCTCTCTTAAAACTTTAAAATGAAAGATACAGGTTAAGACTCTTTTATTATTGGCATAAAGATTCACAAAGACAAATCCAATACAACCTATTGTCTTATGAAGTTATAATGGAAAATTTTGAAGAGGGTTATGATGAGCTCATGTTCATCAATAGTAGCATCTATTGTTAGATAGGTCAAATTCATTTTCTATTAGTGATTAAACAATAAGTTGCAATAAAATAAATGAAGCACATACTATATGCATCTATAGTTGGTGGTTTGATGTATGCATAGGTCTACACATTGAATGTATAGTAGGAATTACATACCTAAAACAATTTTGAGGCATATAGCGTCAATGGTAGCTAGTAGGAAAGGAAAATTCTCCCAAGTCAGTGAATAGAGTGATTTAAATTCATGTTTTAAGGCGAGCCCAAAAGGCTTGTATAATAGGATACTAGTAATTATAAATTATAGCCAATATCGTATTTTAGTTTCTCAAAAAAATTGGAGTCATTTATTAAATCAATCATCTATTATTTATATATGTATGCACACATAAAAGAAGAAGACTTTCATGAGTCCTTTACAATTTTACTGTACAACATATTTCCTTTAACATTGATGGATAGATGCATGTGAATGATTCTTCTTGCAGCATTGTCTTTGTTATTGCGATGAAGGTTCTAACAGTTGAGCATGATGGTAAGTTCAAGAGAAGTGTTTGTCGTGCTTGTTTCCTTCAATGAGCTCTTCATAGAAAAATCTTATATTGTGATACTGGAGACTCAGAAGTAATTACCAATCACTCAATAATGTAAACTTGTTCTAAATAATTTGTATTTTCTCTACACTATTACCCTGTAATGTCTGATTGTTTATATATCCCTTCATAGCTGTTTAATGGCCATTTCTAATTCTATATATGGTCATGTAATTGGTATTAATATACTCTTTCTTTGTCTTCACACCCTTGTTTCTATAAATTATGAGTTACAAATTAGTTCTCCATCTCTATAGAAGTAACGACTTGTAGAGAAATTTTAAATTTTCAAAATATTGGTATTATATTATAAATTACACTATAGATCATACTGTTTACGCCCTAGATCCAATCGCTTTGGTTGTAATTTAGTGATAAAATATTTAAAGGCATTATTTATCTTGTACATGTTTAAATTTATGTAAT
>JANSVB020000106.1:955614-971293 GCA_025504935.2 Erythroxylum haughtii | reverse complement strand
AACGCACCGGATCCCATCAGAACTCCGAAGTTAAACGTGCTAGGGCCAGAGCAGTACCAGGATGGGTGACCTCCTGGAAAGTCCTGTAGAAAAGTAAAACAGTGAGGGTGCGAGGCCCTAGAGGCCAAGGGCCAAAGCGAACAATATCTGCAAGAGGGTAGGCGCGAGGCCTGAGAGGCCGAGGCCCTTTGAAGGACACGAGGTTCGAGAGGCCGAGATCCTGTGAACGCGAGGCCCGAGAGGCCGAGGTCCTACACTATATATGATATTGTTCCAATGATTGTGAATTTTAAGGAATTTATACATTTGGCTCAATTAAGCTCCTTAGTTTGAGTAATTAATTAATGAACCAAAAATGAGAATCTTTACTAATAAGGAACCAAATATTATCATTTTTCAAATTATAATTATGCATCTATCTCATCAGTAATGATTCCTTATCAACAAAGGTTCTCCAAAGCCTTTTAGCCATCAACATCTTATTGGTAATGCTTATAGGAATAATCCTTAAGCCTCTTTCATCTATAGGTTTGCATAACTCTAACCACTTAACTTTAACATTAACTTTGTTTACATTTATTTTACCCCATAAGGACTTCCTCATCAAACCTTCAATAGTCGTAATAATTCCTTTAGGAAGGAATACATGATTACTCTAATAAATGTGCACAGAATTCAAGATGAATTTAATAAGTTAAAGTTTACCTTCAAAAGATAACTCTCTACTGATCCAACTCCGCAATCTTTTTTGTATGTTTTCTATAAAAGGCTAACATTCTTTGAATTGCAATATTCTTATCCCTAGTGGTAAACCTAAGTGTAATACAGGCAGTAGCTTAATAGCCACTCCAGTAAATGCTCTAAGCCTTTTAAAACGTTACATTACACTAGTAGCATACTAATATGACCTATGTTGTAGTTTTTGTCAAGGAAAAAATGTCATTGGACTTCTTTAGTGACTTCATCATCAAAATTTGAATAGATTTTATATCAACCCTATAGAAGAGCAACAAATCATCTGCAAAACACAAACTAGTTAGTTTAATCCTCTTGCACTTGCTATGGTCACACCTTTTGATGTTGTGATTTAAGAGCAAGGTTAAAGCTTCTATAAAAAGTATGAATAAATAAGGAGAAAGGAGGTCTTTTTCTCTAATAACCCTGGCACCTTTAAAAAGATTAATAGGCAACCCATTGACTAGCACACTATAAAAAGTAGAGGAGATACAACGGTTGTCTACTTCCTGAAAATAAGAGGAAAACTAAACACCTTAAGCAAGTTAAGAATGAATTCCCAACCATTATTATCAAAAGATTTGTTGAAGTAAACTTTGATGGCATAATTATAAGAGGACTTCTTTTTAGAATAACCTTTCAAAAGCATTTAAGCAATAAGGATGTTGTCCCCCATTTTCCTACCTTAAGGAAAGCACCCTGACTATCAGTGGTAGCTGATTGAAGTACCCCTTTCAATCTATTAGCCAATATCTTTGCTATGATTTTGTAGAGGAAATTAGTTCATGCAAATAAGCATTCAATCACCAAAATAAAAGGGATCATAGATCTTAGCAGCAAGTTATAAAAAGGTCTTAATGATCAATCACCAAAATGCTCGAATCTTTTGTGGTCTAATAATCTAGAGGAACATTATGTAAATTCACTCATATTGGAATGATTTCTTAACAAATCATTTTTAAATTAATACAAAAATTCTATTTTGTAGGAATATTGGAAATTGTCTAAGATGCCGAAGCCCCTCTTCTATCACTTTTAATGCATCATTTTGAGATACAAATGAGAAGATTAGCTTATTGTCTTCAGTAAGTAAAACATTTATCATCCTTTTATTCTCCCACACCTTGTGAGCCTAGGTTAAGATTATAGGAAATAGAGGGAGAAATCATATAAAGAATCCAAAGGAATTTTTTTTATCTCAAGAGCAACTATAAATCTAACCTTCTATCTCCTCAGGAGGATAATAGTGAAAAGAGAGGTCTGTTGCATCTTTGTGTACCTTTCCAACTCTTGTGAGAGGAGGGAGCAGATGAAGGACCAAGTTAATTTTCATGGTTGCGATGGTGGTTGTGAAGATAAGAGGTGGAGAGCATACAGAGCCAAGGAGGAGTGTTGAGGGGGAGTTCAAAGGCGAACCCTTATAGAAATTAGCTTTTAAGAACACTTTGAACCATCAATTTCCAATACTCCAATTAAAAAATTGAATATGATAGAATACTATATTCAAAACTATTTCAAACGTTCTATAATGTTTATTCCAAGATTAATATTTTTTAAAGTTCAAAATAAATTTTTTCTTTGTTGTAAAAGGATTTCATCATCATCATATCCAGTGTGAAGCTTCGCAATGAAGTGGAGTCTGAAAAAATTTAATAATACATAACTTTATCCTCACATAATAGAGAAGTTGTTTCTCTTTGTTGTAAAAGGATTTAATCTTTTAATTGAAATTAATTTTTTGCATATTACTTGAATATTTAAGAAATTATCTTCCTAATATCAAAATAAAAATATTAAAATAACATGATTTAGAAGCTTTTCTTTTTTGTGATTTGGGAAATCAAATCTTGGTTTTCCAGGATTGGACGACGAAGCACATGAAAAATATGTATCTATAATTAGCATGTGAATGATTATTAATTAGAATTGTAAATATTCGTCAATTTTTATGTTATATTGTAAAGAAAAGCGCAAACAATTGCTACAATGGTAGTTTTAGAAGACGATTAACGTAAGCACACCAAAATTGCAAGTCAGCATATGTATATAAATATAACAGGAAAAAGAAAAGAGTAAAGAATAAAATGAGACAGAAACAGAAACTCACCGACCTCGCCCTACCCTCACTAATTTTTTGTTTTCTCTTTCTCATTCTCACCAATTATAAAAATTCCCATCCTTATCCTTTCCCTAGCCCTAGGGTTCCCTCTGTCTCCCTTTTCTCTTCTAATCCAATAGCCCATCAAATGAAACCCTACAAGTTTCTTAAATTTGAGGTTTCTGTATTCTTTTTGTTCAAGAGATTTTTCAAATTTTAGATTCTTCTTATCTTGCCTAGGGCTTTATAAATTGTGTTTTAGATTCAACTTGCTTTGCCCTTTTTAAATTAGATTAAAGAAGGAGCTTTGAGCGCAGGGGAAGTTTTTGGAGTGTAGATATGGATAGGTTTGATACTGACGGAGGTGGTGCTCAAAAGGCTCTCCGGATTGAAGATCTTAAGCGATTTGGAGATAATTCCACTGGTCAACCCTCTTTCTTCTTGTCTTGCCATGATTTCTGGATATTTTTCTCTCCTGCGTTCTTTTGTTTGTTCCGTTTATTTTGTTTTAATCTTTTCTGGGTTTTGTTTAGTCCTCCAAACTCGGTCAGATGCCTTTTTTTAGGAAAATCTTTATTTAATTGCTTTAATTGTTTTCTGGCTCTACGTAATGTGTTGGGTTTGTTGATTTTCTTTGTTTGGTGTTGTTTTTGATTAAGTTTCTTGTATATTTCTTTTTTTATTGTTAGATTACTTTCGTCTTTTGAACTTATTTTAAGCATAATGCTTTGGTTTGGAGCTGAATGGAGGCAAGTGACTTTACTGAACTTGATCGTTGCTTGATCTTTTGGCGTAGAGTAGTCTAAAGCTCTTGCCTCTATTATCCATCTTGATGGGTTCCACGTGGAGTAGCTAAACGCCTGCTTAAGCAGACTAGGTGGAACTGATATGATGACCTTCTTAATAACCATAATTTATATGTGAAAATTGTGATTTGGGTTAACGGTTCCAATTGTTGCAGACGCTGTATTTGATGCATCCCAATATGCTTTCTTCGGTAAAGATCTCGTTGAGGAAATTGAGTTAGGTGGACTGGAGGATGAGGAGGAATATTTGCCTCCCGCTGAGTTTGATGAGGAGGAGGAGTTTCTCTTTGATAGACAAGAGGTTATAATCTTATGCTAATCTTTTGTGCTTGTTCATTTTATTGGTTCATGGTAGATCTATGGGACAAAATGCTGAAAGAGAAAGAAAATCCCTAGGACCGAATTATGTCAATGGTGGGTTGCAGCAGTTATGGTATGTAAGATACTTGAAGAATCGATTAAAGTGGTCAATTTTAAGGAAGTGATTCCGTTGTGCTGTATTTGAAGAGTTGCTTCCACAAAATTATACCTATATAATTGTTGTTATTTTCTTCTAGTAAAATAGCAACTTTACTACAATGTAAAATACACAATAAAAAAAGTGTAGTTTATTTGTGTTTAAATTAAGATACATGCTTACTCTTTGACAATGATTATTGATGTTGTCTCATGCAGCAAATTGGGGAAAGGTGTTATTTCTATAAAAACCTTTTAGCCATGTTTTGATTATCGTTCTCACATAATTTTCTTGCATGTATTCTGTAGTATAGGTGGAAGGGCTAGTATTTTGCGGAGCATTTCTGGAAATAATAAATTTTTAGCCACAAAATTTGACTTTTGAATTTGTAACTTGAGTTTTATAAGGCCGTAGTAAAAAAAGAAAGTAATTAATCAAATCATAGACCTCAATTATGCACATGCTAACTTGTCGTGGTTTATAGGAGAGCCTTTTTATTATCCTCCTGCTCTTCTTCCTTTGCTTACTAGTTATGAAACTGAAAGTTTTTTTTTCCCGTAAAACCATTGATTGTGTTCTTAAGTTTTATTATTTGGGGAATTGTATTAATTTCATAGAAATTTCTCATGATTACTTACTGTTATACCTGTTTTTAGGGGGAGGTTTTAGGAGCTCTTTCCGATGTTGATGATCTTTCCAGTACATTTTCAAAGGTTAGTTTGGTATTAGCCAATGTTATTTGCAATGGAGATTCCAAGAGATTTTATTGTATAATATCCTGTTGTGGAAGTGTTTGCAACTTTGATTGTCTTGAACCAATATCACTCAAAAATTTCATTTTATGAGGGAATTTAGATTTATATTGTTTATGAATACGAACAAACCACTTGATTGGCTTGTTTTAATTAAAGTAAATATGTTGAGTTTAATATTTGATCAGCTTTATAGGATGATCTTATGCCTCAGCTATGTCTTTCCTTGTTACTTTAATCTGAAAAATTGTCAATATCTTTTTGTTTGGATTAAACTCTTTCCAAATATGAGAGTCAGAGATACCTTTACTCGGTATTTTCTATTTTCTATATTGTTAATAGCATGAGTGTGTTATAATAAATCAACAATGAACTCGTAGGAATCTCTAGTAGCTCTTTAATCTGGCATTCAATTAATTTTCAGATCCTTTTTAATGTTCTCATTAAAAAATGTCACAATGCTACATGTCCACAGCAATCTTCTTTTCATTTTACCCCCCTTTTTTGGTCCAATTTGACAGCCTTGTGGACTGATAATGAAATGTGAATTACTTAATTGTCCTTGTGGTTGTATGTGAAATGTAACCATAGTGGTGCAATAAATTTGTCCATTTTGTAAATGAATAGGTAAAATTTGAAAAATTCATCAATATGTGGTACTGTAGGAGAAAGTGGCTAGTAAACAAGACTTGCTTGGGATTTATCTATACTTTTAATATTGGAGGTGCTTTGATAAAGAAGAAGCAAAGTGATGTAGCTACAGTAGCAAAATACAGCAAAGAAGATGAAAATAAAGTTCACTGCTTTGTTAAATCCCTAAGCCTATCGAAATGATTTGTTGAAGTTCTTTTCAACAAATCAGGTTGGCAATAAGAAAAATTAGAATAGAAGATCTGAGCGGTTAAAATGCAACAGGCTTCTGTGCAGTAATGTGATTAGTTATTTTGTGGAAAGATTGTATCGTCTCTTACTGCTATTTATTTATGTAGTTTGCCATTCATGAATAGTTATAAATTTGACTTAGAAATTAATACATCAAGTGTTAATGGTTGTATTATTCTGATGTACTACTAACCTTTTACGCAGCTCCTCGCGTCTGAAAATGTAGTTGTACTGTTCTGATGTAATCATACTAGCCTTTTTCTGTACACTCTGCTATTTACGGCTTAGAAATTAAGATACCAAGTGTTAATGGTTGTATTATTCTGATGTAATCATACTAGCCGTTTACTAAGCTCCTTGCATCTGAAAATGTGGGTGAACTATATACTTCAGGAGAGTTAAGCGGGGAGTTTTTCTGTGTATATGTAAGCTTAATGGATTCTTGTATATTATGTTGCTTGTAAATTTATTTTGTCAAATGAGTACTTATTAATTTTCTTGTAGGATATTGCTTGCTATCTTATCAGGCAACTTGTTAGTACAAAATGTAGCAAATGTTCATTTAGAATGTACTAATAATTGATTTATTTAGCGCTAACTATCTGATGATACCTTGAGCAGAAGTACTGTCAAAAGAATGATTTAAGCAAGTGAATAAGCATGTATAAGCTTGAAAAATAACATAAGTGAGGAAGGTAAAGAAGTTTTCTTAGTTTAGCTTGTTGCAGGCAATTAATATTAATTGATATAAAAGGTTGTATAATAATAACATATATAATACTCATATTTAGTGGGAAAAAAATTATAAATGGATTTACTTCCAGTTATGTGGTGCCTGCTGAAACCAGAATTTGGAAAATAAGTTGCTTTTATTTGCAAGTAGGAAAATGTTGATGTTCTCTTTCTAAATTTTTTACATCTTGGTGTATTTTCATAGCTTTCAGTGGGGATTGCTCAGCATTCTAGAGATGTGGAAGATTTGTAAATGATGTTGCTTTTCTGCTTAAACCCTGCATAGTGGTTGTTATTTATGGTTCAAAATCATTAGATGGCTTGTCTTAAACCTGGAAGCACTCTCGAATGCTAGAGGTTATTCAAGATATGTTGAAGTTAAGCATACTTATTAGAATATTTTAGAGATAGACATCCATCTACTCACAGAATTAACAAAAATTTCCTCTTTTATAATATGATGTCACGGACATCACGCACACCACTTTGCCTTAAAATAAATGTACTCATAAATGTTAGTTAATATTATAGAATTGTATCATCTGTGCTTTCACAATTAGATTTGTTGCAATGCTCGTTAATGATCTACTTTTTGGGTCAATAGCCAAATTGCTTATCTAGAAATTCATGTTGAACAGAATTTTGATGGGATAATTATTTTAATATTTGTTTGATAGTAAGCTTTCTAATTTTATTAACAAAGAATTTGATTAATCTATAGCCTTGAAGAATGAATCCTAATCAAAAGACAGAACATGGAAATTCTTCATATTCCATAGTGATGCATTCCTAATTTAGGATGTCTTGTTTCTTAGGAAAATAATACCAGAAGATATCCTTACTAAATTAGCCATTTCTGTTTAGTGTTATTTGCAAGCATTAGGATGGGTTGCTTTTTATAACTATAATATTATGGCGCCAGTTACTATATTTGGCTATTTCATATCTTTGTTTCTAATCATAGCTTTTGTTTATGATGATAATTTTGTTAAAATGTTAAACTATGACGTATATTAACTATTTATACTTCTTGCAGTTGAACAAGGTTGTTAGTGGACCAAAAGGTACAGGAGTAATTGGTGATAGGGGTTCTAGAGAAAGTGAGTATTGTGATTACATCATTTCCTTTGAGATTTGAATTTCCGAAAAAATGTCACCTTTTAGTCATGTTGTTGGGTTGTCCTTTAGTTTGTAACAAAATGTTGAACTCAATTCTTTCTGGAGTCTTATTTTATTATTCGATTCTATTCTATTATGATGATCACTAGAAGTGAGCATTGCGATAATTACTTTTTTTGTGTATGAAAATTGGGTCATCACATGTTGGATGCCTGCAGGCCCTGTATTTTGCTTTTGGAATTGCAAAAGCAATATTTTTTAATACCAAAAGCTGATTGGAAATTTTGATATTATTTTCTAGTAGTTCTATCCTTGATTACATTGGGGCTAATTTGGCTAAGATCCCACATGTTGGATGCCTACAGGCCCTGTATTTTGTTTTTTGGAATTGCAGAAGCAATATTTTTTAATACCAAAAGCTGATTGGAAATTTTTATATTATTTTTTGGTAATTCTATCCTTGATTACACTGGGGCTAATTTGACTAATTTGAGCTTTTGAACAACTAGACGATTGATATTTATCATTTGGGTAGTGGTGCTTTTCTGCAGATAAAGAGATGATATATTTTGTTATATTTTGGTTTTAAAATATATTTTGTTTTTAAAAGTCGAGTTATAATTTATTTATTTATGTATTTTTAAAGTCGAATTATAATTTATTTATGTATTTATTGTAATTTTATTTACATAATTATTTAGCGTGCCAATTTTACTTATTTTTACTCTTTCAACCTGCATCACTCTTTTATTGTCATATTTGCATGTGAGTCTACCGAAAATAGCTTCTCTACTATGTAGGGATAAGGCTGCGTATTATTAGACCTCTCTAAACTCTGCTTTGTTGTGGGACTTCAGACTAGGTGTNNNTGACGATGATAGTATGAACAATGGCAAGCTAAATTGTACATGTGGTAACCACAAGTGAATCATGTAATTATTCGTAGTTGTTATTGAAAGGGCACATAGCAAATATATTTAATTATGCTAATACTTGCAATCAGAAACCACTTGAGGTCATTGGCTGATTAGAGTTTAATTTTGTTGCAATATCGTTCCATCTTGATATTGCAATGTTTTATTCAAGTTTTGAACCACTGGTTTAAACAAAATTGTTGAAGATTTCCTCTGGATGTAGGCTTTTATGGTGAAACAATCAGACAAAGGTTGAGGGAGGGGGAAGGGAGCACTAGGGGTTTGTTTGGGGTCAAATGGGTGGGTGCAAGTGGAATGAGAGGGAGAAGGGGGTGGGGAAGAGAGATGGACTGGCTGTAAGTTGGCATTCTGGATTCTATGGAAATGAAGCTAAAATGCTCTTGTTACCCTATCCTTTTTCCTGTGTGTTTGTGTTATTTTGCATCTGTTGTTAAAAAATACAATTTTTCGTGCGCTTTCTATTTGGAGTCATCCCATCAAGAAAAAAGAGAGAGATCTAATTTACATTTTCTTTCAGATTCATGTCCTGCTGAATGGGCACATGGGGAGGATTATCCTAACTGGTTTGGTCACCAGCTACTAGATGCTGAAGGAATTCAGGATGGCAAAAGATGGCCATCTTCCCAGCTTACTGAATCAAAATCTTTGTACAGAACATCTTCTTATCCTGAGCAGCAACAGCCACCACCACAGCACCTACACTTTTCCAGCGAGCCAATTCTTGTCCCCAAATCATCCCACACTTCATATCCTCCCCCATGTGGACGATCTCCACAACCTTCACCAAATGATAATCACCAGAAGGTTCCTTATCTTTCTGGTGGTCCCCAAATGATGTTATCTTCTCCAAAGGCCCCTGCTTTCTCCAATTCTCCGATTCAATTGACTGGCTCACACCCTAGGTCACCGCAGTATGGTGGGAACTTGTCACAGTTTCCTTCTGGTCTATCTACTAATGGGCGACCACCCAACCAATGGGTCAGTAATACAAATTTTTGTACTGGTGATCATCCTAACCGCTTGAACAGCATTTTGCAACAACAATTACCTCATCAGAATGGATTAGTGCCTCCACCTATGATCCAACAATTGCAACCACCACATCACAGATTGCATCATCCGATTCAGCCATCACTAGGTCATCTATCAGGAATGCAGCCTCAGCTATTTAGTCCTCATCTTTCTCCATCACCTCAAATGATAAGCAAGTTTGAAGCCATGCTTGGTCTGCCAGATCCAAGGGAACAAAGACTGAGGCCAGTCCAGAGAGGCAGGCAAAATTTCCGATATTCTCCACAGGGTTTTGATACCTACAGCCACAAGATTGATAGTGGTTGGCCACAGTTCAGATCCAAATATATGACAGCTGAAGAGATTGAAAATATACTCAGAATGCAACTTGCTGCAACACACAGCAATGAGCCATATGTGGATGATTATTATCACCAGGCTTGTCTGGCTAAAAAGTCAGCTGGGGCAAAGCTCAAACATCATTTCTGCCCAACTCACTTGAGGGATCTTCCTCCCCAAGCACGTGCTAATACTGAACCACATGCTTTTCTCCAGGTTGATGCTCTTGGAAGAGTTCCATTCTCCTCAATCCGTCGACCCCGCCCTCTTCTGGAAGTTGACCCACCAAATTCATCTGCTGGTGGTATTACTGAACAAAAGGTATCTGAAAAGCCCCTAGAACAGGAGCCAATGCTTGCGGCTAGAGTTGCAATTGAAGATGGCCTTTGGCTTCTGCTTGATGTAGATGATATTGACCGTTTTATAGAATTTAATCAGCTTCCTGATGGGGGAGCTGAGGTGAGACGCAGAAGGCAGGCTTTATTAGAGGATTTGGCTGCATCTCTTCAGTTGGTTGATCCACTTGGGAAGAATGGCCATGCAGGAGGACTTACTCCCAAAGATGATCTTGTTTTCTTGAGAATAATATCTCTTCCAAAGGGCCGGAAACTACTCACCAGATACCTTCAGCTTCTTTTTCCTGACAGTGACCTTATGCGAATTGTCTGCATGGCCATTTTTCGTCATTTGCGGTATTTGTTTGGTGGTCTCCCATCTGATATTGAAGCAGTAGGGACAGTAAATAATCTTGCAAGGGTTGTAACAGTTTGCATCTGCCAGATGGACCTTGGTTCACTAAGTGCTTGTCTTGCAGCAGTAGTTTGCTCGTCAGAGCAGCCCCCACTTCGTCCTCTTGGAAGCTCTTCGGGAAATGGTGCTTCTCTGGTTTTAGTTTCTGTTATTGATAGGGCAACTGAACTGTTAAATGATCTTCATGATGCTACCAACTATAATGCAACAAATCGGGCACTATGGAAGGCTTCATTTGACGAGTTCTTTGGGCTGCTGATAAAGTACTGCATAAACAAGTATGACAGTATCATGCAGTCTTCTCTACCAGATCCAGCAGAAGCTATAAAGAGGGAATTACCCATGGAGCTCTTGCGTGCAAGTGTTCCTCACACCAATGATTACCAGAAAAAGCTACTATATGATCTTTCTCAACGTTCATTAGTTGGTAGGGGTAGTAGCGGTCACATGAATTCGGAGACAGTACTGCCTTGACATGAAGTGAATATAGGAGGTGTGGTTGCATCAGCAATATTCAGGTATCTGTTTTATTCCGTGCTTCAACATACTAATTGACAAATGGAGTAAATGAAGCAGAGCCTCCTCAAGCAATATATTGTCATAGTTTGGGGGTCTCGATTTCCGTTTTGCTTTAGTTATTCGCATGTTTGCTGTTAAATTCCAAGTTACTACCTTCTAGTAAGGTAGAAATCTGTGGGATCTAGTCGATTTTCTAAGTTGCATTTTATAACCCTTCTTCTGGGAGCTTATTTTGATGCTCTGCTGTGGAATTCCCATCTTTTGAGGTGAAGCTGGGTAGCATGTACAGGATATGACACAGAATTGTTCCCATTTTCCTGTGGTATTTGTTATGAAGCAGGTGGGGAATATGGATTTTCTATGTTTTTCTGGCAGTAGGCTTGTGTAATAGGTGGCAATAAAACCATATTCTCATTTGGTTGTATGTTTTAGATTATGATGGTGGAGTCTTGAGTTCTAAAGTAATTATTATCTTTCTGTTGGTATATATATACCAACTGATATCACAGAAACACAAAACAATCACCCATGTAATTGTTATCATTGTGTTGATGTTTCTCAAATAGTCACTAAGCATAATGGGCCAAACAATCACCCATTCGTTGGATGATTGTTAAAGCGTATGCCCGTTAAGAGTGGTTTGTGACAAAATTTTGGTTTAACAAGTCCAAGTGGATACGAATTGATTTAACATAATAATTAATTTTATACATTCGAAAAACAATCTGATGTCTGAAATGTAATTCAATGTGAATGTCTACTGACACAGATCCCCATTCTCATAAACAAAAAAGTGAATAAATGCATTGTGGGTCATCGCAGTATACAAGTTAAAATTACAAATCAAATCTGACAGACTGTTGGTCAATCGGAACCCCATTGACGATCAAATTATACACGTTTTTACCATATCCACCGTCTTCCAATTCTTCAAAGTGTGGTTGAAGGCTCCACAGAAGTTGACGGTGAAGCTCCCCGTCCACTTGCTTTGTCACCTTCAATGCTCTTTGTATCACATAATTCCCGTACCGATTCTTGGTTACTTGTAACAGTAAATTCTTATCAGTAGCAGAGTTTCGATTCCCCAAAAGATCATTAACTGCGATTCTCATCCCCAGTGACGATTTCATGATAATCTGTTCCACCACATGACTCCCAACTTTCTGCATCGATAGACTTGCGTAGCGACCTCTGAGTATTAGACTGATCTTGTTGGTGAAGTCAGGACACTCCAAACTTAGTACCTTTTGGACAACATAATTCCCTGATTCATCCTGTGAAAGGGACACCGCATTGTCGCAGATTAAATTTAGGAGTTGATCTCTGTACCTGCCCCGTGCACCAACGATGAAGTTGTTCAACGATATGCATCCTCTCTTGTTTGTTGCCAAACTGAGACAGTGCCTAATGGCTGCCTCATAAATTGGTTGAATTTGATCTGCATCAAGCAGGCCGAGGCAGTGAGCGATTATATATGATCCATTGCGATCAGTCATTATCTCATAAAACCCATCACAGAGACTTGTGATTATGATCTTCAACATGGAAATTGATGAGTTATTGAGCTTTTGGATGATCTTTTTAATCAAACTCGACCCTGGTTTACCGACAGATGCATGGACAAAGAGTTGAAGATTCTGGGTTATGGCATGGACTATACGAGCTAGTTGTTGGTCGTCGCACAAGTCGATTATCTCTGAAACGACTCTGCATTCGTATTCGTTATCCATGAGAATGATGATCAAGGGGGTTCCGTCGCTTGATGAAGTTGTTGTAAGCTTTTGGACGGTTATGTTTGTGAATTCTGGGTTCTTCTCCTTCAATAGGTTCACCATCATCTCTGACCAAACCAATTTGTTGGTTGATACAACAGAATCGAAGTCTTGCGGCTCAATTCTGAATCTGTTGTGTGTTCTTTGAGGTCCATTATTTCCCCAACCAACAGCGTCTATTCTTTCAGGCACAAAACATGTAGCAGCTAATTGCGGATTCGAAGCCAAAGTGTTGTCTTCGTTGCTCATATTGGGTGATGGATGACAGAAGATTCTTTCAGATAATACCAGACCAGACAAACTCGAATACAATTATTCCCATTAGCAATTTATAATGAACGTCAGTAATCAAAATCGTCAAGGGTTTTTGAGATCCGCGTTATCTTTGGAATTCTTCTTTGTAATCATGTTTAGTTTCAAACTCTCGGATTCCTATTACAATTTGGAATGGCAACTGGAAAGAAAAGACTTTGCCTGACGAATATTATATTATTCGTGATCCATTCGGGAGTTAGGATTATAGTCTAAAAAGGGGCGGTACACTTGGAGATGAATTCATGGACTTACATGGTCGCTTCCCTTGGATTGGACAACAAGTGTTGTTCCATATCAGGTTTAATGCCTAGCCCATAATGAATTTCTTAATTAAGTTATAGTGTTTGCGCCATGACTTTTAAAATATAAAGTTTAATTTTGCCACACCTATAAGGGGAACAGAGTATGTCAGCTATATATATATATTATATAATATAAGGTTCAGCCTTGTTTCGATTTTTATTTTTAGTTTTCAATTTTAGAAAAATCTATTTGTTTAAATTTTTTGGTTTATGTTTTTAGTTTTAATTTTTTATAATTTTCAAAAAATACGAGAACTATAAAAATAGTTTTTATATATTCATAAATAATTTAATTTTACTTAATATTTTTATTTAATTTTTGTAAATTAAGTAAAATTAATTTAATAATTATTCATAAATATAACTAAATTTAAAATATCTTCAAAATAGATTTTCATAAGTAAAATATATTTAAAATAGATTTTAAATTTTAAATAAAAAATTAATTTTAATGAAATAAAATATTTTTATTAATAAATAATATATAAGATATTAAAATAAATTTATTTAATTAAAAAAATTATCTTTAAGATTTAACTAATATGTAATTATTATCATTGATAAAAATATAATTACATTAATATTATCATCCAAACAATTTTTTTATTTTATTTGAAAGAAAAATAGAAACCGAAAATATAAAGAGAAAATTAAAAATCATAACAGAAAAATAAAAATATAACCTAATGACTCTTAAAATGGAAAAACTTCTCTTTTCATATTTTCAACTTCATTAAACCTTGAGTTGACCAGTATGCGTGGTTAAAGGTGGTCTTTAAGAAGAAGTAACTCATTTAAAATTTTCAAAATAAAAGAAAATATCTTTGGTTAGTTTGAATATAATTTTTAGTTTCTTTTTCGTAATCTTTTTTTGATAAATTAAATATTTTGGATTGTTTTTGTATATCATGATGATTATTTCTAGTTTGTTAAATTTTATATTTTATTCTTTTATCTTCATAAAACTTTTTCCCTAAAAATTAAATGGTAAATAATACTTTATTGTTGATTCTTGAATTATAATATTTGTTTGATTAATCTAATATTTAATACTTAAAATTAAAACTTAATCACTATTCACTTGATTTTGAGAAGTAATATGATAGAATGAAAAGTAAAGTATGACTTTCATTCATTGAAGAATTTCACCTACCATGGTGTGATTTACTAAACATAGAAGTAATTATTTTGCAATATTTCATGAATCTTACAAACCTAAACTTGTTATAAAATTAAACAAGTTTGAACGAACGGTAAATTTTATTTAAAAACCTGGCCTAAGATTAAAGAATTGGTTACTAAAGCAATCTTGGAACTTATGAGTAAGCTTCTAAAATTTATAAATAAAACATTCATTTTCTTGGTTGTTAAATGCTAGAATCGTAACTCTTTAAGTGAATTTCGTGTTTTAACTTCTTATAGGAAATAGTAGCCAAATTCTTAGCTAAATGAATGAAGAAATCACTAGCCCCCCTAATCAACCCAACATAGGAGGCTTTCTTACAGGGATGCTAGATAGGTGATAATATAATATTATTTTTTGTGAAAAAGGTATGAATAATTAAATTAAGCCATAAAAGGTAGACAAGATATGAGCTCCAATACAAGACAACTTAAGATTACAAGAGAAAACTAACCAAAAGCTAAATATAATCCAAATAGAGATAAATAGTTACAAATAAGTTAAACTCTGGAGTAAGAATTGAGAAATTAAAGATCCAATTGAAGTAAATCACTTATTAATATAGAAATTCGATATAATATGTAAACTACAAAAGAAGGGGGTTGAATTGTGTAATCTTTTCGAAAATATCAATCTTTTGAGATTTCTTGAATTTTTTTACAAAATTCAAATGATCACTAATCACTTTGTTAAAGTTGATAAATTATGCAATCGCAAGTAATATTATCTACTCATCTAACACAAGAAAATTAAAAATAAGGATTAGAGAATAGACACTGCGATTTTATACCGGTTTATTCCAAACCTTGGGCTACGTCCAGTCTCTAGAGTATTTATGAGATTTCACTATACTCTTTCAACTTTACAAGTATTCTTTCACACGTAGAGCCTCTTCAGATCTCTCTCATAAAGTATTCTTTATGAGCTGTATTAGCCTCTTCAAACTCTAGCCTTCCTTTCTCTCTCTAAGAA
>JANSVB020000106.1:846693-858242 GCA_025504935.2 Erythroxylum haughtii | reverse complement strand
AATTTATTTCATGTGTTAGTTGAATTAAAGGTGGTAAAAATGCATAAAGGGGTATTATGGGTAGTTTACCTAAGGTTAAAAACACTAAGGCATTAAAAGAAGGGCAACGTAGACTTTTCTCATTCATTAAGGGTAAAATGGAAAAGGAAAGGTGTTGTCTTCTTCCTAAAGGAGAAAAAAAACAAAAATAGGTGAAAGAAAAAGTGAAATACGAAAATGAAAAGGTGAGAAAGAGATGTTTCGGTGAAGTAGAGAAAAGAATGGAGTTTTGAGCTAGGTTTCATCTTTTCTTAATCTTAAAGAAAAAGTTTGAGGTTGCTCAAGAAGGGAAAAAGAAAGACGAAGGGAAGAGCTTTCTTTAGAGCCAATAATCTCATAAATTGGTGAAGATTTAAGGTAAGTTTGATTTTTATACTTTGGATATATGGAAGGATTTTGGTTCATGAAGTTTAGGAATTACATAGGCATAAGTAATCAAGAGTCAATTTTAGTGAATGTGCTTTATGGGTTCATAATTTTAATTCCTATTGAATGGAAATTTTGTCATTTATGAAGGAAATCAAGGAGGAGATCAAGAGAAGCAAGAGGGGCAAAAGGAAAGACATCCTTAAGAAAATTTCGTAAGCAAGGATTTCAAGTTGGGTTACAGTTTTATAATTAAGTAATAGGCCATTAATGTTTTCTTTTGAATGATGGAAATAAATGATTTCAACTATTTCATGAATATACTTTATGACTCTTTGAATGCTTTGAGAATGTGTTATGTGTTTGGTATGATCATATTGTGTTGATGAATTATGAAAAGATTATGCAAATGATTTTTGAAAAGATACTATGTTTGAAAAATCAAGTTTCGAAAATGAGCCATTTTGGGTAGCAAGTTTATAAGTTATGAAATACATGTTATATGGGTTTGGTTTGATCCATTCTATATGTCAAGTGCATTTCAACTAAAGACTTCTCCCGTCTACCCGCTAGTGGCATAGAGCTCCTTCATGGACTCCCTCATGTTTACAACTACACAGAACCACTGTGTGGGATTGTGTTAGTTCGTTTTGTTCACGACTACACAGGCCCATTTCATGGAAATATGTTAGTTCGTTCTGTTTATGGACCTTCCAAACCATTTAGATGTGTTTTTATGCTCATGATATATTGACAAGATTGATGCATACCTGATTTTCATTATTGAGAATTTGGATGAGAATTTGAGAAATATGTGCTTTTATGATTCAATGTGAATTTTGTTACAATTGAAATAAGTGTTTCAATGGTTTTGCTTGTTACTGGTTATAAAATTGTTACCCACGAGCTTTTAAGCTCACCCTCATTCTTTCCCATCTCCAGGTGACGAGCAAGAGATCAAGTGAAAGAGAATCGAGGCATCACTCTAAAATTTGCATTTAAGTTATATTTGTAAACACAAGGCTTTAGTTGCATTTTGAGCAACTTATTGTTCATGTATCTTTTTATATTTTGTGATTTTGAGATATTGACGTATTGTGTCTTGAAATTCCCATTAAAGCCTTGTAAAAACTCTTATATTTTTATGTTAATGAAGTATGATTATGTTTTGCCTATGACAATTTCCAAATTGTTCATTTCACTTTCAAGTTTTCTATAAGGGTGAGCATTTGTGTTCTAGCTTCAAGAGCAATATTGTATTGATCTAGGCAAAATTTGAAGTTGTCTATTATTTTTCTATCTTTCTAATGATATATAGTATGAAATTTTTGGACATTAGAGTTGAGAGATATGATCATTAAAAGTTTGTGATGCTGCTTGGGATGGACATTCGGGATAGGTACATCATTTTGAAAATTTGATCCTTATAGAGGCAAAAACTGTTTTCGAAGTCTCCATAGAAGTTGTAGATCTAGAAGTATTATTTGAAACAGTCTTTGAATAACTTTAATTTGATATTTGTAGTGAAAGTTATGCCCATTATACCAATACAGGTCGAAAGAAGTAAAGTAGGAAGGGAGAAGTTGCGATCGTGCAAATGTGCGATCACGACTTTGCAGACATTACACGAATTCGCTTCCCTCTCCAAACCTGAACATATTTCACTCTTTTGGCCATAACTCTGTCATCCAACCTCCAAATGACCTGATTTTTAAAAAAAATAGATTCCTAACACATTTCTCTATCTCTCAATAAATTTGAAAAAGATTGATTGAATCAAACTAAAGATATCGATTAGAAGAGTATGAATTGGATGTTTCATTGAATATATTTCGGTCTTTGGATGATATCTTGATCTATAGAATTTCAAATGAGATGATTCTTATTTCTAAATAAACTGGAGACATAGAGCTACAAATCCTTTGAAGAAATTGAGTTTTAATTCAGTCTCTAAGACTTTCAATTTCTAAATGAAAGTTGAGTATAGTGTATTGCTTCAGCTCAAAAATAGTCTGAAAATGTTTGGGCTATAACTTTCAAATTTTTGAATCAAATTGAATGATTTTGGTATCATTAGAAACTTAAGACAATGGGGAACAAATGTTCTGAAGTAGTCAAATTGGAATTCCAGTTTAAAGTTTCCCAAAATCTGTTTTGAAATAAGAGAAATGAGTTAGTTTTTTATGATTGATTGGTGTGAGCACACCACCCTTGTGAGATGCACGTCCAGATGTCACTTAGGACGTCGGTCGCATGCTTTACGAGGGCGAGGTCCCGACAAAAGTCTCATCACCGAAGTGTTAATATAGAAGACATCGAAGTGTCAATAACATAAGATACCGAAGTGTCAGACATCGAAGTATCATAGAAGCAGCTGCATGTCCTTCTAAGCATGCCTATTAATCCACAACTAGGACTTAACAGATTCAGAAATAGAAATGCCTGAAATTCAATACACATATCAATCAATGTTTTCATAGCATATATTCAAGCATATCACATTTTTATAGCGTTGCAAATTATTCAATGATCCAAATCAATAGCAAGCAAAACTATCGAAACTTACTGAATTTCTTATAAAATTGACTATCTAATTATTTACAAAAGCTCCCTTTATGTTTGTTGCCTCGAAGTCTCGGCAATATCTGGAAGTCACTTTATACGTTCTTCAATAACATTTAATATAAGCATATATCACTATTGTGCATGATTATGAAATTCTACTTATATAGCTAGATTATAATTTTACCCGTGAGATGAACACTTATAAAAGAGAGACAAAGTTAAGTCAATTTGAAAATCCTCTTTACGTACATAACACTTTTATTCTCATTGACCGAGCATCACAATGTCTTTAAAGAAGAAAAAAAACTGAATATATTTACTATTTATTTGTATAAATTTGTAAACTTAAAAATAGTTCAACAGATGTACCTGAATTTCTTTCTATATTATTCATACATGGTATCCAATGTTATTATATCACAATAACTATTAGTTTTTTGGACAATCGAAGCGTTGTCATTCTCGGAAAAGAAAAATTAATAACTCAACCATAACGTAAATCAAAAGAAATTCTTATGATTTTCACTTCATATATGAAGCCAATGACGATGTACTGCGCGGAACAATTACAAGAAAGGTGTAAGGATAGCCTTAAAAAGATCTGGATAAGAACAATACGCATTTGTTATTATTAACATGTTAGTAGGACAAAATTAGGTTCTACGAACAGAAACAATCAATGTAGTCGGTCCCTCAGGCAACGGAAATAGAAAGAAAGCAACTTCTGAAACGGTCATCCAATTGAAATGTGAGGTTACCAAATGACTGCCAAAGTTTCCATGTCCTTATTTGCAGAGTTTTATTCTTCAAAATAATTTTGACGAAAACACATCAAGTACACTGATCAAACTGTCAATTTCAGAGAAAAAGCAACATATATATTCATTGCAAATATTCCGTCTTCTACCGAAATGGGCAAGCTCTTACCGAAATGGGCAATTTGTTCATCTCCATCTTTAACTTCTTTTTGCTTATAGCAGTCTTCATCATTTATGTTTGACTAGTCAAAAGTATGTCTTCATCTTGAATTTTACTGATAATGTCTTCTTCTCGTATCATAGCACAAAGTACTTGGAAAGATTTGAATGGCCTGTCTTTCGTTGACAGCAATTTCCAAGCTAGAGCCCTTCAGCATCTAAAACAGGGAAGTGTTATCCACAAAATCAGCAGCTGTCCTTGACTGCAAAAATTATCCACAAGTGAACACGTGTTCAGCGGTCAAATGCTGGCGCTGTCCGATGCACGTGTCAGCATCGGACGCAATTTGGTGCTAAATCACTGATGAGTGATTGATTCCTTGCTTCGCTAATTAGTTATATTATTCTCGTGGACTTTCAAAGCTAATCAATCTTCAATGTTTCAACAAAATTCCAAGTACGAATTTACAAAAGCATACTAATCAAAATAAGCAATTAAAAAGTTAAAATATTGTATGAAGATGATGAATACATCGACTTGGATTTGACTTTTCTTCCTTTACTAATTTAGTAAACATTTTAAAAAGAGTGTTAGCAATTCATAAATTAGAATTTTGTCATAGATTACTATTTTAAAACAGAAAAATATTGACTGGCATATTAATATATTTTATTCCATTATCCCCTTATAATTTGAAACACGCCTAATATTAAAAAGATAAAAGAGAAAAGAAAAGATAACAGAGTTATTATCCTTTTTAAATAAAGAAAATATAGGAAAATCCCGAGTGCAAGAAATAAAACATCTATTTACAAGTGTTGAGTTCGAGCTTTAATTACAATGAGAAACCCTAAAAACTTTTACCATTGTATGATTGCATAAGTTGATTGTAGGAATTATTTCTTCTTATGAATTCTTTTTGTCTTGATGGAATTTAGAGTTTATTGTTATCTTGTTGCAATTTCAATTATAAGTACGTTGATGTTTATACATCAAACTCGTGCTTGATTTTAGTGATGAAGGGTTGGAATAGACTAATTGTGGTTTACAACAATTAGAGATGAATGAAATATTTTTTGTTGGGTTGAGAAAAGGTATGTTAGTTTTTGTCGATTTAGATAGTTAGGCAAATCAATAGAGTAATGTTAGATCCATATAATTAATTAAAAATTTGGTAAATTTTTGTTTAAAGATTTGTTATCACGTTTTTAGTTGTATCAGTTAATTGAAATAATGGAATGATAGGTCAACCTAACCAAGAGGATTTTGGATTAAAAGTTGTCTTTTATCTTTTTAGCTACTTTTTATGTAGGACCTATTAGGTTCCTAATTTGTTAACAATAATTATAAATTATAATTCTAATGTAAATTTAAATTTATAATTCATAATTGGAATTAAATCAACTAAAACTCTTTTAATTTATCTTTAATTATCAAATTAAATATTTATAATCATATATCAAAATTGACGTCTAACAATATATCATGACACTCAAATTTAAAAATATCAAAATGATTTGATTCAACCTATTCGTGCATGATTATGATGTACAATTTAATCATTTCATTATCCAATATTCCAACTAGACATAAAGTTTAGATATAGTATCTACTTTTTTGAAATTCAATCATGTTCATTCTTGCTAATTAGTAATTAATTTATAATTGATAATTGTAAAACACCTTTTCAAATGTAAACTCACCCTAGATAGAGAATTTCTTAAATCACTACTAATTAAGAACAATGGAATATTTTATATTTAATTTAGGATGACGATTCATTTATTAACTTACTTAGCTACCTCCATATGATTCATATTGTAATGAAGTACTACCGACCAAGCTACTCTAAATAGGACAGTAACTCCTATATGAGAAACCTTGATATTCTAAAATCTAATGATCAATTATGCAATCATCATACAATGAAGAAATTCATATATATATAAGTAACATTCTATTTGAGGTTTTTATAATCAGGTCACTTTACTGAACTTATTTTTTAATAAGCACTCACACATTTGTACAAGTATCTCTACATTTTAATTTGTGAGGTCAGTTACTTTCTTCATAAGAAATAAATATAATACATACTAGTTTTACTATTTCATCAATTTCTCATTTTGATGAAACTATAAATAAAAAAATTAAAGAATAATACGTAAATACAAATTGAATCCCATGATCCCATCATAATTTCATATTTTCAATTATACAATAATTATTCTATAAATTTTACTTTTAATATGCCGTTCCCTCGGAAAACATGGGAGTACTCAGTCATCTAAATTCAGGAATGTACAAACGCTATTCTCAACATACTGAACTTGCTTCCATGATTAACTAGCTGGTAACCTAGTTTCGTGAGCGCGGTAATGTACCCTTGGTAAGATGGAAACGGCACGAGTAGGCCGTGGCCTTGGATTCCATGACAGCTAAAGGGAAAAAATTCCATTGATAATTCTGCTGTTGCTGGATTTCAGGTTCTCGACTAGTATAATCTGTTGGACTTAGCTGAGGCACTTTGTGCTCATCGATTATTACAGTCAGTCAGTTTCGTATGTTTCTGAATTTAGTTCAGGACCCGATCTTAAAGTAATAATTTATGTTGGTCATTCCAATGTCGTGATGTTTTAAACCTGAAACTTTGGGAGTTTAGAGTGACACCACTTCTAAAAACCGTAGGAATAGAAGGGAGTTAAAGTTTTACCAATGCCAACCCAGGGCCAGGTGAGTTGATAAGTGGCTAACCTAACTTAAATAAAGTCGTAGATTTGAACCCCCCTCATGTATGCAGTCGTTTAAAATTTGAAGCCAAAATTTTACCTCTCATAAGAGATCTACCCAGCTCAAGCGAGGATTAGTCTATGAGTGAATGACTTAAAAGTATCTTCCTATAATTAGGACCCTCCTAAGATACCTCGTGGATAATTAAATAATAATAATTTCTCCAGTGCCATTAACAATTACTAATTTAGAGCTTTTCTTGTTCGAAATTGCATCTTGCTACTAATATCATCAGTTAACCTTAGCTAGGACAATTTATAAGAGACTTTCCCTGTAAAGCCGAATTCTATCCCAATTTGATTCTAATCCTCGTTCCTGTAAATGGAAGGGGTAGCCAAATCCAAGGTTTCTTACAGCTGCATCATTTGTCATGTTATGCCTAAGTGATTGGATAATGACTGATTCCCTGCACTAAACTAATAATCGGCTACCGACTAAGTTGATTCGGGCTAAATTAGACCCTCTTTTCACGATTCGAATCTAATCTAATCAGATTAAGTTTGAGATCAAAATAATATCGTTTTGATATAACTAATCAAAACAATGTCATTAAACTAATCATTGTTTTGGACTCCAAGGCTCCAAGCTTGAGACCGAATCCAGTCAACTCAAACTTATTCTATTGACTTCAGTTCAGTCTAGGCCAGACCATTTTGCCAATGCTAAGCAATAGATTGCAGCACTAAACACTGATAAATTCCACTCCATGTATACATTCATTTCCTTCTCATCTTACAACCAAATCCTAAAACTCCATGACAAAGAAAATTAGTTACGCAAACAGATAAGAGAATAAGTCGCAGGAAGGACAAATTACATGATAGGGTAAGTATGAGAACTTCAAACTGTTTGACTACTAATCCCTTCGCATGCATAACATCAAATTTCAGTTCCATTGCTCCCAGAATCAATCTTATTCATAGATAAAAAAGACCAGTACTCTGCGAAAACGTTTAGCTTAAACTCTGATCCAGGAACTCTCAACTTTGTGAACTGGGTCGAGATGGGCCTAAGTAGTTTGTGACCAACCCCATGATTGCAAACCTGGTTTTGAAAAATGAAATGAATTTAATCAAGTGTGTCCAAGAAAAATTGTAAGAACTGTTATTTATTGTTGAATATAGACAATGGATCAGAGCAAAAAATTCATCCATCATATGTAACTAGTTGGACCAAGTTTGTATGGAAATGTTAAAGTTTGCTCGAAGAAGAACAGAAACAAGAGAGAGTGACAGAAATATAAACTTGCACCTATGTACAGTTGCCCTACCATTAGAGCCAGTAAATTTATGGATGTCTATGAATGTTAATTGAGGAAACACTCCATCTAAATGATCAGGTGAAAATTAAATGATCCTCAAACAGGTATAATAAGACGGTAATCATCCAATAAAATATATCTCTCTTCATCAGTCCTCAAAATTCAAAACTAAATCTCCATGTTTAGTGAGTTAACCTGAAAAACTTTATTGATAGCAACATTACCAACTGCTTTTAGCCACTCCCAAAAATGGGAATATCATACAAAAATCATGTGGTTTGAAGCGATGAAAAATGCCATTAGCTTGTGAAATTGAAAATTCCGCTCAGGACCTTAAATAACATTAAGTAGGAAGTTATTACATTTTTTATCAATAATTTAGAAGTAGCTCTCATAAAAGTTAGAAGTATTTTTCCTTGTAACAGTGCTATCTGAATAAATACTTAAATTGTCAATCTTATCTAGAACATTGTAAGTAAAAAGTCAACAGTTTTGTTGTTAATGGACTTGATTATAAATTTTCAATACCAAAGGAGTCCAAAATTTAAATTTAGTCCACCTAGCTCTTTTTATTATTTCACACGTGACACTTTTCTATATATGATTAATCCAAATAACATTGCTCTATGCCCAAGTCGTTGATGTGATTAAACACTACCTTCATGGATCAAATTTTCACTGACTACTAGCTCATACCTTCAGTGAAATTTTTGAAAGCCTAGACAGACTACATGTATCTCCATGAAACCCTTGCACATAAGTTTACTATATCAAGAAAAACTGAACAGAGTTTAGCTAAAGAGGTGTTAGCAGGAGATAATGGAGTTGAAATTGGAATTGGAATGGAATGGATGGTATAATGCAAGGAAATTACATGAGGGAAGCCTCGACATGTAGAGTACATGAGTGAAAGGCTTGATTTGAAGCATGGTACGAAGATTCTATTACATCACAATATTTGCACGACCAAACAATGGAATGTACCAAACACCGTCTAATTTATAAAGCATAGATCAATAACATGAAAGCAAGCAGGAAATAAGAAGAGAAAGTGAAACAAACACTTGGTCAACGTATAAGCAGGACAGAAGATCTGAATTTACATGGTGGCCATGGAGATCTGCTTAAGGTCATTCTCAAGGTTCCTCATATTGACAAGAGATTGCGCACTGAATATGATAGCAAGCCAGGAGAAAAGTTTGTACTGCGCAATAACAATAACTTCATGTTAAGAACTAGAATCAAATCTAACATATTCAAACTTACCAAGAACAGTTCAGAAAAATTTCCAGTAACATAAGCTAAAGAACAAAATGATATCAGTTGTAGAGGCAAACATCCAGTTATTGAATATCTATGGGTTTTGCTCAGAAAGTAAAATTTGATTTATGCGGATGCGAACCCTGAACATAACGCCAGCGACGCCGAAGATTACAGCAATGAAACCGGCATAATCGACAGGAAGATCTTGAAGTTGAATCACAGGCGCTAAGGCTTCGCCGCCGCAGGTTGGCGTGGATCATTCGCCGCCGACGAGTTGCTATGAGAAGCCATTTACTCTGGTGCCTGTACAGTGGGGGTGGTGTTTGGGAGATTTAGATCTATTTATTTATACTTTTATTCATCTTGGAAATTACGTATTTCATATTTTATTTACTAACTTTTTATTTTTTTTGTTATTATTACTATTAATATATTATTGATATATTTATTGTAATTTTATTTACATAATTATTTAACTTGTCAGTTTTACTTATTTATTATTTAACTTACATCATTTTTTTATTATCATATTTACATGTGGGTCTATCGAAAATAACTCTCTATTATGTAAAGGTAAGATTGCGTATTATTATACCTCTTTATATTTTATTTTATTGAGAGACTTCAAATTAGGTGTGATGACTACGATGATAATATTTAAATAAGACTTAAATTTACTCTCACTTTCCATTTATATAAATAATAATTTTTATCGAGACTTTGTTTCCTGTTGATATATACGTGAGCATCTTATTCTTCTTAATTTAGAATTGAATTAAATTATTTTCAATTATTTATTTTTTAATTTGATAATATTAATTAATAATCATTAAAATAATAAATATTTAAACTTTTAACTTTGTTGTAAAATTAATTTTTTATTAACTTCTTAGTTAACGAACCGAGTAAATTTTTACAAGGAAGAGAGCAGAAAGGACAACAAAAAAATTTTCAAAACAAATCTTAAAATTAAAGTTAATTTTGGTGAAGATATTTTGAGAATTAAATTCACTTTATTTAAATTTATTAGCCGCAAATACATAATTTAATGTATGTGATCGGGTCGTTGAAGTCCTCAAAATAGTTCTGATTCTCTAATTTTTTGTAGTAGTCATTAAATTAAGTCGAATATCAAGAAAATTAAATATTAATTTCTTAGTTTTAAATAATAAAATAAAACGAGGAGTTTTTGATTAAGTAAATAATTAATTAATATTAATAAAAAATCAAATTAAACCAAATGGATATAAAAGGAAAAAAATTCAAGATTATAAACTTTGATTCAAAGAAAAGATCTCATTTAATTATAACATTGATTATTGATCTAAAAAGAATATTTTTCACAATTCAAACAAATAGTCCGAAGCATATTAGAATAGTCATAATAAGTCTCAAATTCTCCTAAGTTAATTGGTTCAAACCTATAATCTAAACCAAAACTTATCATCTATTGATTGGATGTGATAGCATTTTATATCAAATAAATGATAGCAATAAACTTAGTAAAAAAAGTAAACTCTAAATTAAATAATTAAAATAGATGCAATTATTCAACTTGGTTTTTTGTTCATTATAAGTTAAATATACAATTTAATATGTAACTTATTTGTCACTTATATCAATCCTTTAGATCATTAGTTATAGAATAATCAATATTAAATTAATTTTTCATATCAATCAACATTAAAGAAGTACTTTAATTAAAACATGAATAATAATTAAGAACAAAATCTCATAAGGTTACAACAAGAGTCTGAAATCTGTTTGAATCAAAATAATTGAGTTTAGTTATACACAACTTTTGTTTCAATGCAAAAATAGAAAAAAGATAAATAATGAGAAAAAAGTAAGAAGAAACAATTGATTCTTCCGAGAGGTAGGGAACGTCCCTTTAATTTTCCTACTCTAATCTTAATCTTATCCTATTTTGTAAAGATGCTTATCTAAAATAAATCATAATCTCGTTTTCTACTTAAACTTCAACTCTTCAAGTAAATCCGACATTTAACTTCATCTCTCTTATTCATTGCAGTCATATTTCACTTTATCCAAAATTTGTAGTTATTATCAATAGTATTCCAATTTGATGTAATCTTCAGTTTTCATCTTTTAAACGCCAGGGCGCAGGTGAGTTGGTAAGAGACTCTCCTGACTTAAGTGAGGTCACGAGTTCGAACTGTCCTCATGTATGCAGCCGTTTAAAACTTGGGGTCAGAGCTTTGCCTCTCACAAGGGACCTACCTGACTCGAGCGATGATTAGTCTTGGAGTGGAGATTGAGGTAAGGTAGTTCTGTTCTCACGATAATCCTCAACTGACTTGATATATTTGTACATTGGATCTTATCTATA
>JANSVB020000106.1:662749-673632 GCA_025504935.2 Erythroxylum haughtii | reverse complement strand
TATAATAAATTAATTATAATTTAATAAATACTTGACAATCAACGACGTCTACTTATTAGACGTCGCAGATTGTGAAGTTTCTGCGACGTCTACCCAACGTCGTCAAAAAGCATACAATCCCTGACGTTTTCTCCAAACGTCGGCAATTACATGCATCTTTTCTGACGTCTTCATCAACGTCGTAGAATTGATAAGCCTTCTACGACGTCTTCACTAAGATGTCGGGAATACCCATTACCTACCCACCATCTACGACGTCTATTGTGACGTTTTAATAGACGTCGTAGAATGTTTTTTCCGACGTCTATGGAGCTTCTACGACGTTTTTTAGACGACGCGAAATGCATCTTTTTGTTGTAGTGATCATTTTGTTGTAATTGATCAAAAAAAAACCTTTTCCTCATTTTGCAAGTTGGTATTAGATGGATTCAGGTAAAAGAGTGATTGAATCCTGTTGAGTTCCTCTATGATATCATAAACAACCTTTCTTATATTACTAAAATTCTTACTATTAACCTTCTTGAGTTCTTACTTCACCTGTTAGAGCTTCCTCATAAAAATGAACTTCTAGTGACTATAACTTCCAACACTAAAACCTTTAAGAATTAGTTTATTAAATCCCTCCCCATTTACTAAATTTTTTTTAATATAAATTAATAATGAGATCATATTTTCTACCAAGATTAAGGAATGATCAGAGAAAAGAACATTTTAAATTGAAGCTTGCTTTTAGGAAAGTCTAAGATCAGTTATGCATTACAAGTGCCTTATCTAACCTTTTCCTCAAGAACCATCTCACTTTCTGCTAATTAATCTAGGTGAAAATTTTTCCTACCATTTGAAGGTCTATCATTTATAAATGATTTACACAATCCTTCAAATCCTTATTGTAGTTCCTTAAGCTAACATTTCCTTCTGCCTTTAATGGACGTATAACAATGTTGCAATCTCTCGATCGAATCCATGGATAGTTAATTGAAGAGTCAATGTCCTTTAATTTGTTCAACAATGTAAGTCTCAAAAGTGCATGGTTAGAGGCATATATATAAGTGACCTTGAAACTATATTTTTCTTGCCTTATCTTCACATAATGGTGTATTGTATGATCAAATATGGTGGATTGGAGAATTTCAACTTTATGTATATCATAAGCAACTAATAATCTATTATAAAAGTAACTTTGGTCATTGGTGATGACTTGCTAATTTTTTTCAAAACATGATATTCTTGCATTAATTCTCACCAACTTAGTTTCCATCATGGCAATTAAGCATGGTTTGACAATATTAAGATATTTATGGTTTGTAAGGCTATTAGACCTAACATTTTGTGATAAGGGAGATACTAGGAAGGAGATGATAAGATCTTCTCCTCCTATTAGATTTTCTTCTACAAACTCTCCTGAAATCTAAAGACTCGAGGAGAATTGTGATCCTCTGGATGAATTCCCCAGCTAATGCAGCCTTGTCCTGAGATATCTTATATTGCCTATATGCATCGTGAGTCTTGTCATGACCATTGTATATCGAGAAACTACTAGGTATAATTAGCAGGTCTCCTACTGTGTTAGAGGATTGACCTTGATTAAAACTAGCAAAGATCTTATCGTGGATGTTGGGACTTGCTACCTCACAAAGTGAGGGGATAGGATCCCTTGTTTATGTTTCATTCATTAGTGGTTTCCTCAACAAAGTTCTCCTTGTTGTGCCCCTCCATTTTTGTATCCTTCTGCGTCAGCTCGTTGTAGGCTCCTCCCACGAATTTTCTACCTGTAGTTTCCAAATTCCATTTTGATGGCTTTTATCAGCTCTCAAGTTATTGCAACCACATCTTTAAACATATTACGGTCACTGTGAGTCAAGACTATCATACATCTAGATGATAGTATTTTATATATCTGGCTTACATTTCTAATGGACCCTTTTTTCTGTTTTATGTTTAATTTAGGAGTCAATAAATAATTTAATATTTTTTAGATTAGAATGTTTATTTAAACCAAAACCCAAGGTGTCTTTAGACTCTCCTTTTGTCTCTTACCACAACTTGGAACCACTTACGATTGACTTTGACTAATTGGCGGTAAACTCCGTCTAAAAGCTGCAAAACTCCGTCTATGCAAAAATTTCTCCCCCTTGGACTCTTTGGACTTTGACAGCTTTCTTCCTGTACTTCTTCCGTTCCCCTTGTTGTACGTTAAAGGATATAAGACTCTCGTTTGCCCACTCCAGTTTTTATATGATCTTAAGGTGCTGTGGATAGTCTACGTCCTCTCTTCTTCTGATTTCTCAATTTTGGACTTGCACGTTAGCTTTCTGGTCGTTAGCAAACTATCATATATATATACAGTGCCTTAAATCGGTATGTGCAAGTCTTTTCTTTTCTGCTGACCTTTTTGATCGGTGTCTTAATTTCCTCTTTCTGACCAGAGATGTTTATGTTTACCTTCTGCACCTGTTAGCAGACAAGACGCGGCAAGGAAAGAATTGCTCACGGAAGAAATAAGAAAAAGTTGGAAGCGATCGAGTTTATAAGCTCTTCGTACCTGTTGGAGTTGAAACTAATTGGCAATTATGACATAGGATCTTCGGTTCCTTGTTTGACAAGGGAAAGCACTTGGAGCGCACTGACACTAGTATTAGATTTCAGAACAAACATTCAGTCTGCATGTGGAACATACTTCATCTTCTTGACCACCTTCCATGGCACGGCTCCAAAAACTTTCCTCTACGCAGAAAACAGCGCAGAAGAAAATGTTCCTTATGTAAGCAAACTGATCTTTTTCTTTGTTTCATCTTGTCCCTAGCTTTGATATCTTCACCGTAATTCATGCTTACATCTCCAGTTTCTCCAAGGATCTGAGGAATTAGGATCATTGCAAATCAAATGCCATGTAGGTAAACTAAGATAAGCCATGTGCACATCAAGGTAGAAGGAGAAATCTGGATTTTATTTCAGGAGAGATTTTCGTTTTAAAAACTTGTCAAATTGATGACATAATATAAGCGTCAGCTACCAGATAAAGAGGAACCTTCTTTACTTTCTATGACCAAATTTTAGCCTCTTTCTACGTGTTTTATGCCTGTAACGCGTGAACTGGAATCCAAATCTGTACTAAACTGATTCCAGTGAGTTGGTAAGCCATCAGAGAGCAGAAACGTTTTATCTGATTCAAGTTCTTCATTTATTTTTTGTGAACAGAATGATCCTGCATGTGAACATGTGCTCCTTCTTCTTGTATGTTATATACATTTTCTCCTTTTTATGATGTATGACACCACCAGCCTCTAATCCCTGATCATTCTCATTACCCTTTATACAGGTTACGGAGGACCAAAAACACTTTCAGTGCGCCAACACTGTGATGACGTTCAAGAATATTTGGATGCTGAAGCAGTGCCATTAATGGTAACTACATTCAATTCAATAAGTAACTTACAGTTCATGAAATGGAGTACACAGTTTCCATTTCCGTGCTTCTTGTCATTGCTGGACAAAGCACCAGAAAGTTTCTGCACAAAACAAGATTGTAATCACTTTCTTCCTGTTCCAATTCTCAGGATGATGAACAAATTAAAAATGCTGGTCCAATCAAACTTTCTGACAAAGACCGCATCAAAACTGTACTTGCTAAGGAGAGATCTGCAACATCTGAGAAGCAGCAAAGTGTTTCCATCCACCACTTGGAACCTCCAGACCATGTCTTCAGTAATATAAGTACTGATTGTACAAATTCAACCATAACGCTTTACAAAAATGCCGATACTATGAACTTTGTTAGTACCGAGGAGGATTCAAAGCTAAGCCAAAATTCTGCGACGGTTAAGTGTGAGAACCTCTCAATACACAGGAGTCTGTCAGATAATAGAGAAGCTTCCCGTGTGCAATTTATCGAATGTGCAGATGTTATGGAATTATTCCAAGTAAACCAGAAGCTATTCCTGGAAATCCTACAGGATGCATGTGCTCAAGTCACAAAGAGCACTCATGTCGAGCATTCCAGCATGAAAGCGAGATTGAAGAAATCAGGGTCATTTCCTGCAGCTGCATCCAAACATATCCAATTTATGAGGCCTGTTGGACTTAAGCACAAGCAGATGGAGATAAGGTCATTTCCAAAGGTACAAAGATCTCCTGTTGTTACTGAAGCACCAAATTTTGTTGCTCCCATATGTTTGGATGATTCTCAAGAGAAACCAATAGCTTTTAAAGCTGATGCTAGTGAAGGCTCTGCCATTAGCCAAGATACAAGCATTTCTATTCCTGTATCCTCCCAGCTTTTAGAAAAACACAGGTGGCGTCAATCATTCACAGCTCAACTCAGAGAGATCAAGAAGAAAATTAAACTTGCATTTAAAGAGCGTAAGAAGGATAAAACTCGCTTTTCAAGTGATGCACTACTCAAAAGAGTTTGTTATGAGAGTGATTTGCCGGCCAATAAGGAAAAGACCCCTGAAAGTTTGGAGGAGACCGCAGTTCGTCAAGAAGGTGAGGAAAACTCCACAAGTTGTCATGAGGTGAATGGTTCTGAAAATTATCTCCGCAAAGATGGATTACCTCAGATGAGAAGAGCTACTTCCCTGAATGAGTCTGTTCACAGATATGCTCTCCTATATGAGAACAGTTTCTGCAGAAAGGCCACATGGCATAAGTATAAATCAAGGCGTTCAATAAGTGAGGTTAAGTTTCCATCTGATGAAAATGGTCTGAAATCATTCAAAAGGAGACTCTCTTTATCTGATCTTGAGTTTTGTCCATTTCCAAATGAAATCCCGTGCAATGCACCAAAAGAAGGGATAGGTATTAGGCCCGTCATGGACTATGGCAACACAAATTCTGACAATGAGGGCAAAGGAGACTTGAAGTCTCTACGCATTGCTGCAGATAGGAAAAAATTTGAACCACAAGAGACTCTTGAAGACTTTTGTAATCAGGATAACATGGTAGAAACGGGTATCAGTATTGAGAATACTGATTCTCCAAGCTGTTCCATAGAAGATATGGATGAAGAAAACCATACAAAAGGCAAACAAGGTTGGGACTTAGTCGAGTCCACGAAGCGGGATAGCATTTCTCACCAAGATCAGCATATTGGTTCTGCAAATATCTCCATTCCTCACCAAGATCAAACAGAGCTTCCAATCTCACAAGGTACTTCTACTCTTGACTCTTACAACTTGTGTCAACATGATGACCATGAGGCATGCACATAAAGAGATTACTTGGTGATTTATCTAAGCAACTATGTTTTTTTTTTCTCTCAAGTACCCCACTTATTTGTTCCTACCTTCATGTATGATTGAATTAATCGTTCGTACATTTCTGCCAGATAATGAAACGGACTCCAAAAACTGTTCCATCCACGGACAAGACTGTTATGTTAATTTGCAGGAGAAGTCCGCCAGACATCCTTTGACTTTAGTTTGCAGCAGTACAAGTTGCAATAACACAATGACGGACAACCACTTTCTGCTCTTGAAATGGAACTGGCAGGACATTAACGATTTCAATTATGTGAGAGAAGTTCTAGAGGTTGCTGGCTTCATTGAGAAAGAGCACTTGGGAAGTTGGCACTCGCTAGACCAGCCGCTAAATCCTATGGTGTTCAAGGAACTGGAAAATCAGTTGCACCCTGAACTCAATTCATCAGATGATTTTCCCTGCAATTGTGATCACCAGCTCCTGTTTGACTTGATGAATGAACTGCTACTGGAGATATACAGTAGCTCATTAGCCTACTTTCCAGAGCCCATACCTTTCACTCCACGGCGAGTTCGTCCTTTACCGAGGGGTGAGCAAGCTCTTGTGGAAGTCTGGAAAGGGGTTAGCTTGTACCGAAGATTACAGTCCCTCGTGGACAAATCGCTGGATGATATTGTGGCTGCAGACATGGATAGCAGTGATGGTTGGATGAACCTTCTACTAGATGGTGAAGATGTAGCCCTTGACCTGGAAGAAATGATTTTCGACCAACTTATAGATGAGATTGTGTGTGCTTAGGATAGATTTTCCTATACTTCCGTCACCATTTTGTACAGGATGATTTTTTCTTTTTTTTCCCTATCAACGTCCAGACTCAAAGAAGAAAATCTTGGAATCTTTGTGGAGCAGAAAAATTTGTGAAATTTGCAAAGGAACTACCGTTCAAACGAGAAGAAAAGTTAGAAATAGACAAGTTAAAGTGAAGTTTTATTCTAAAATTAATTGATAATAAGTAGAGTAGCCTGTTAAGCTTATATATTAATCTTTTTCTCCTCTTTTTTAATATGGGACACTTACATGTGAGTATTATCAACACTTCCTCTCAAGTACAAATAGAATTAAACATCCAATTGTCACTTGAAATAAACATATTAGTAACTAGACTGAAACGTTAGGATTGAACATCCAGACAGATAATTAAAAAATTAATAGTTCGGATCAAACGTGCTTTAATACCATGTGAAATTTGCAATGGGTCTGTAGGCTCATACGAGAAAGAAAATTAGACTACACAAACTTAAATAAGGTTTTATTCTAAAACTAATTGACAATAGGTAGAATAATCTGCTAAACTTATATTAGTGGTCCTTCCCTTCTTTTACAATCCCATTTGGGTATTATCAATAAAATTTTCCGCAGTTCTGAGCTTAGTTACTGGCCCGGGAGCAATAGGAAGTTAAAAGGAAGAGTAATTCTTTTCATAGTTCATACGTAAGGCGTACACCATCACACTGTTTCGTGCTGTGCTTATATCTACTTGAATGCCATTTTTACATGTTTTTAAGGTAAAATTAACGAACAAGATTGCCATTTTGCATCTAAGACTAACGCCAATCCAAATGCCAAGAAGTGGCAAAAGTGCATAACATATCATCACCGAAAGTCCTATCTCTCCACTTGATATTTCAAGTTTCACGCTGTTTTCCAGTTAGGAATCCGCTCATGGTTGCATCCTGAATGAGAATAATGTAATTAACTACCTGAGAGTAAAAACTCTGACGCTTAATTTAATTTCAAATAGATACAATATTCTGATGATTACTTACCTTTTCAAATGTAAACCTTTCTTTATGTAATGGAGGTAACGAATGTAAAAATAAGGGATATGATCGATATACGTGACTTAATATTAATGCCAGGTATATATAGGTATGGTTGTTGTAGCTTTTTGACCAGAAAAGGTTTGAGATTAGGTCAATCTTCGTTCTAGATACCCAATTTAATACAGTCAAAGTCCAAACTTTGAGCTTGATTTAGTTTTGGCAGCTCAAATTTTGATTGAGTCAGACTATACTCAAATTTTGACTGGGTTAGGCCAGACTTAAAATGTGGAAAAATATATCTCTTATTGTTTTCATAAACTTTAACATTCTAGAAACTCAAATAATTTGGTGATGAATAATTTACAAACAAATCACAGTTAAGCAATTGGAGAGCAAACATGGGATAAGATCCTCTATTCCCCTTAACCAATTCCTACTTTGTTTCATCTCATCTTATCTATACATTTCTCTCTATTCCATTTAGATGATGAACGAGATGGAATGATAAAGAATAGAAATTAGCTTTGTCCCAGCAAACATAATCTTCCTACCCAAAAACATCATCTGTCACAATAATGGAGTAAAATTTGAACTTATAACTCAAAAAACTTGAATTGCAGTTCATTATTCTGAAACTTAGAGCGTAAGATCATGTGCTTGGCCTTGGAAAGAATAGTAAAGATGGAATGAAAGTTGGTGTAAGCGTGGCGAAAGTGATATATTTTGGTGGCCAGAATTTGAGGCAAACACTTGTTAAGTTATCGTGAAAGCTCTCAAAGACCTTATTAAAAGGTGAAACTTTCAACGTTAACTATTCAGAAAAGTAGAAACTTTTAGGGTTCTAGAGGGGTTGTTGATTGAGGGTGTGTTTAGAGAATACATTTTGTTGAATGTATGAACTTCTCCTTTTTTTTTCCCCATCCCTTAGTCCTCCTTTGTTTTTCAGCCAACATAAGTCGAGAGTTTTCGCCGTCTTTGTTATTGTAATTGTCTTCAAAATTGTTGTCGTCCGCCTATGGCTTTTTACTTTTACTCTTTGTCAGCTTTACTAAGAGTCGGTATGATCAGTCCTTTCTCTTTTCAGGTTGTTTTCAATTTCAAACTTCATTCACATTTTTTGTTTCTGGGTTGATGGAAAGATTGTGACTTGCTCATTTACAAAAAAAAAAATCGACTTTCCAGCGGTGTGTATTAAACAAAGAGATACATAACTTCATTAAAGAGTGTGCAAGATTCGGTGGTTTAGTTGGCTCTAAATTTGATAATGACCCATTAAGTAACAAGATAATTTATTTTTAAATATATATATATGATGCTTAAATCACCCCTAAGTTGCTCTTTAGTTAGCATACACGAAGATTTTTCACGTGGATAGACTCTGTTTTATATTTAGATAAATAAATAGACATCCAAAAAAAACATGAAGAAGAAGAAAGATATGAACTATTGATCAAACAGTTTGAACAAATGTGCTCTTGAGGTTAGCCTCCTTACATTGTAGCTAATTTTCAATTTCAAATTTGACAGTGGGTGTGGTGTAATGGTGGATATTATTCCTTTAAATTATTGATCGAAGCTGAAGTATGAATAGGATGCCTAGGTGGGGTGGATATGATAAGATAAAGCAACTTTATAAGTGGATGTGAGGTGGTTGCAATTTTTTGTTCAAAAAAAATTTGGGTTGTTTGTTTCTTTTTTTTTAATTTTTTTATTGTCGTTTTTGTAAAAAGAAAAATAAGTAAGTAAAACGTGCTTTCCTAACTTTGTTGCAATTTCTTGTTTCTGAAAATAAAGAAACCACAAATGTTTTATAGAAATAAGAAAATAAAGTTTCTCTAAATTTTGAAAACACGTTTTCTTGGACAGAAAAATAACTTATCCTTGTTGTCTTATCTCTATTCTTTAGCAAGGCCATCTTGAATAATACTACTCATCTTTTTTATATCTATTTTTTTACATTCACACATAAGGTCAGTTCACTGTGAACTTTCTTTGATGAGAAGTTTGTTTAAGCCATATATTACTATTCTCGAAGTCATCGTTTTGATAGAGCATGATGCTTTGGACAAGTTACAATTCTCTTGCGAGGGACTCAAGGCTTATACTGCCACTATTGATTGTGTGGCAACGATAACTGGTGGTGGTGTTCTCCTCCTGCTTCATTCGACTTTTGAGGTGAGACTTTATTGTAACTTTGATTGGTATACAAAATGTTTCTTGTTGTTGTTTTTTGTGTTACTTCTTTTATAAAAACAATGACAAGAAAGGGATCTTCTAGGTTTTCAAGGTTGTTCGATTAGGATACTCTAGAGCACTAATCTGTGTGTTTTTGAGATCTAATATTCAGAATCAACAACAAAGAAAATAGCTTTATTGTCTCTTTATCCTCTGCTTGCTAATAATAACATGATCTAGTCATTTCGTGTTCTGCGTCTTCTAGGTTTTCAAGGTTTTTCACTTGGGATATCTTCTTGAGTACTAATCTATGAGCTTTTGGGATCTAATGTTCACAGTAAAAAAAAAAAGGATATGGAGAGTATATTTTGCACTCTTCTAAGTTAATACAAGGATTCAGCCACGAATGCGAGCATGATCTGGCTATGGGAGTACGTTCTAATTAACTCCCTCTTTTGTCTTTTAAGGATTGAGTTTCTTAAATATTAAACAGAATTAAACTAACATTTTTATTTTGTGGATGTAGTATGTTTATCTCCTTTTACTCTTAGCTAAGAATCATGAAAGGATCTGAAGGTAGAGGACTAAGATGTTTGTATTAGAAGTCATGATCTTAATCAAGAAGAAGAAATATAGATTCATACCTAGTCACTTAGGGGCTGTTTGATTTCATTTTTTCTTCTTCAATTTTTTGTTGTAGTTTTTGTAAATTTAGAAACAACTCTTAAAATCGTGCTTGGTTAAACACGTTTACATATTTTGTTTTTAAAATAAAAAAAGATAATTGTTTTAAGAAAACGTAAAAATAATGTTTTCATAATTTTTGAAAACAAGTTTTCTTATATTTTGAAACCTTTTTTCTCACAAAACATTCTCTCCTTTACTCCGCCAACTTCGTCTTCTGCTTCTGTCTTCACCTAATATCTCCAGTTTGTTTTCTTCTGCGATATGAACCAACATAGAACTGTAAAAAGGAAGAGCGATACGAAGAAAATAACAGTAGTCATACTTACTAAAAGCAACATGTAGAACTTCTGCTTTAAACATAAACTTTTGTAGTTTTTTGTGATGATAAAGAAGAGATACACTCTCACTCTTCCTCTGAACAATTTTTGTGCTCTTCCTCTAAACAATTTTCCTGCGAAATGTTTCAGGCATTTAGCTTTTTCTTCACCTCCTCCTAAATATAATGAAACTTCATATTTTTTACGGTAAACTGGTTCTTATAAAGAACCAACATAGAGCAGTTGTGAGATAACATTATATCTATTTTCTTAATCCTTGCATCATTTAAAGCAGAGATAACTTTTCTTCTTTTTCACGACTTCTTAGCTATTTTATTCTTGGAATTTACTTCCTTGTTTGCATAGAGTGGATGAAGCACATGACTTTATAACTATTCTTGCTGGACCCCCATTTTCGAAGCCCAACATTCGGAAAGTCATAATCGCATGGAGGGCTCACAATATACCAAGACTGAATACCATACCCGAATTCAGTCCAAAAAATTGAAAATTTTAAGGCCCAAATCGAAATTCAATTCCTTCAGATACTTTGTAGCTGTATTTCTCTAGTTTACCCCGAAATAGAAATCATCTCATTTGAAATACTAGAGCAAAAGTGATGGCCAAAACACTTTCAGCTCTTACTAATCCAAGACTGAACACTCAGCCCAACTTCAATCTA
>JANSVB020000106.1:539567-565400 GCA_025504935.2 Erythroxylum haughtii | reverse complement strand
GGCATGTCAGGAATTGCTAAACACAACCCAGAAAACTTATACATGCTTGGGAAAGAGAACTTTTCTGCCTTTGATCAAGATTAAACATATTAGTTGCCTTAACTTGGAAGTTCTATTGAAGAAAGACTGATATGGCTTTCTGCTGTTCTTCTGTGTTGCCATTTGCAGGATAAGCTTGAATCTTCTTTCTTGCATCTTATTGTTTGATCAATTGTTTCGCAGATGTTCAATCTCTTTGATGTCAACTGTAATGGATACATTGACTTTGGAGAATTTGTTCAATCAATGAGTGTTTTTCATCCAAGAACACCTGAAGCTGTCAAAAAAATGCGTAAGAAAGCTGCACATGATAATTTACGATCTTCCTTCCACTTAACTCTTTCATTATCGCTCGAATTTATTCAAGACACATATCTTTCATTTCATGTGGCAGATTTGTTCAAATTGTATGATCTAGGACACACTGGTTATATTGAGCATGAGGAGGTAACCTATAAGAATGCTCCATTTTCTAATCTTACAAGTTAACACAATTGTTCCAGTTGTTCGGTACCAGATGATTTTCAAATGTCAGCCAAGTATTTAGGGCCTTGATTTTCGATGTAATTAAAAGAAGAAACTTGTTATGAATTATGCAGTTGAAGGAAATGGTATTGGCTCTTCTCGATGAGTCAGATCTGATTCTTTCCGATGATATTGTCAAAACAATTGTGGACAAGGTATTGTGTTATGCTTCTCAGGATTCCAGTCTGCCCTCTTGTTCAGAAACTTTGTGTTATGCTCCTCAGGATTCCAGTCTGTCCTCTTGTCCAGAAACTTGCTTCATCTGTGCTTTTGGATTTTCTACAGACATTTAGTGAAGCAGATACAAAAGGTGACGGTAGGATTGATCAAGAAGAGTGGGGAGATTACGTTGCAAGGAACCCATCATTGCTGAAGAACATGACTCTTCCTTATTTGATGTACATCCTAAACTCTGATCACTAAGCTAGCTTATGTCCTCAAATAGCCTACTAATCTATTATGTTATTTTTCTCTAACATGTGGGTGTTCTTAATTATTTATAGCACAATTAAAGGTATAACTGAGTTAGATTTTTGTCAATTCTCAGTAATTGACCTGTCAACTTAGCCTATATAACGTCACATTTAGGCAGTTTAAACCTACCAAACACTCGCATAATAAAGGAAAGATGTTCATGTCTAAAATTCTGCAGATTTGTGTTTGCTGTTATTGTTTGTACTCAACTCGAAGTAGTTAGCTGGAGGAAGAAACACTAAAAGCCAATTTTGCAGCCGAAATCCTAAAACCACTTCATTGCTAATTATTTTAACTTTTAGTCATTTGACACTTTGAGAGTTTTGTTGGATTTTACATCAGGGACATAACTCTGGCCTTTCCCAGCTTTGGTCTGGGCTCTGAAGAAGACCAATCACCGCAGTAATTCAAATGTATGCTGGAGAGAGCTGTCTCTTCCTGACATGTCCTGTCCTGATTATGCCTGGAGATAACCCTGACTTGGGTACAAGCTTCCCTGTTTCCTGATAAAGTTGTTTGTACTTTGTATATCTTCAATGGCCTGCACAAAGCTTAGATATTTGTTTCAGTGGAGAGCAATATTTAAATTAGTTAATGTCACATTCAATTCAATAAGTAAAATAAAACTTTTATGTATAGAAATCTTATGTGGAGTTATATAAAAATTAATGAGTTTGATAATGTCCTATCAAGTAATTAAAATATTAAATTTTAAGTTTAAAATTAATATAGACATAAATTATTAACTATTTATTAAAAATTAAATATGACAAAGAAAAAAAGGAAAACAAATAGTGACATATTTATAATTGAATAATATGCAAATTAAAAATAATAATAATTCACTCAATAGTATTTGTATTGATTGAATATGAGAATGTATTATTATAAAATTGAATTGAATTGAATTTATTTATTTATTTATTATTACATCTTACGTTTATTAAATAAAGGTATCGTTTTTTTTCTTTTCATATGGATCATTTTGAAACAGTCTCTCTACTAATTAAAAATAAGATTGTATAATACTAAACTTCTATAGCTTTATATGTAAGTGAAATTGTTAATATTATTGTTATTGTTGTTGTAGTTGTTTTGGCTAGCGTTGCTTTTGCATATGTATATTCTTTATATTGGTATTTATTGTCAAAATAAAGATAAATACGAAATAAGGAATCGAAGAATAATGGGCGGGTCAAATAAAGACTTTTATTTATTTAGAAAAAAGAGTCAAAAATACATTCCAACGACTCACCCGGAAAAGAAGGTATGAGCAAACACGTACTTCTCTATCTTTCGCCCAATGCTTTCCCCTCTCTCAAGTCAAGACTCAATACTTAAAAATGTTTGTTTGGTTATTCACAGAGATTATCGGATCGTAATGCATTTTACTAAAAGTAGATTAGACTTTTAATCCACGCTTCCTCCTCCTAATCCTCTTCGATTCTTCCCCTTTGGTAAGAATCCTTTGTTTGTTTTCTCCGTCTGCTTAATCGCCAAGTCTTTGAGCTTCTTTTTCTCAATCAGTGATTGTGTGTTTCTATTTTGTTTTCAATTTTTCATTTTCGTCAGTTCGATCCCTCCTTTAGTCTCTTTGTGATTCTGGGTCCATCAGCTTTGGCCCTGAATCGCTCTAGATTTAGCTCCGTTGTCGGAGCTTTGTTTTTTCTAGGGTTGTTGTACAGGTCTTGGGATTTGAATTTGTGTAGGGCTTCGTTTGATCATCTAGATTTTGATTAGGTGGTCAGTAAAAGATGAAAATGAGTGATCTTTTGTGATTTGTACAGTGTCGAGGGTCTAATTCATTGTAATTGAAATCATCTCTTGAGAGGGAGAGAATAGCATAAAAGAAAAAACAATGTCTATTGCTGGTGTTGCTCTCTCTCCCATTCAGAATGACCCTGTTTTGCCGGCTAACTACGGCAATGCCCAACCCCGTGTATGCTCTGAGGAGTCCATTATGGTGTATCTATCGGTTGGGGGGTCTATGATGCCGATGCGTGTTTTAGAGTCTGACTCTATTGAATCTGTGAAACTGCGGATACAGTCTTGTAAAGGGTTTGTTGTCAAGAAACAAAAACTTGTCTGTGGAGGTCGGGAATTGTCGAGAAGCAACTCACTTGTCCGTGACTATGGCATTGGGGATGGAAATGTTCTACATTTAGTTCTCAGGCTTTCTGATATTCAGATTGTAAAAGTCAAGACCACTTCCGGGAAAGAGTTTACATTCTGCGTGGAGCGGGGGAGGGATGTTTGGTATGTGAAACAGCAGATTGCAAAGAAAGAGAAAGAGTTTGATGATATTTACGAGCAAGAAGTGATTTGTGATGAGACACCGCTTGAGGATCAAAAGCTTATCGATGATCTTTGTCAGTATCATAATGATGCAGTAATACATTTGTTGGTAAAGAAATGTGTGAAAGTCCGGCCGAGGCCTGTGGAGAAAAACTTTGAATTGTCCCTTGAGGTTCCACGAGTGAATGATGGCGAGACTGTTGGGAAACAGTATGATGCTGCTAAAGAGAATCATCAGACAAGCTATGAAGTTAGCAGAGATATTATACTTAGAAAGCATCGTGACAGGGATTTCGAGTTGGAGCCAATTGTTGTCAACCCCAAAATCAAATTGCCGACCGAAATCTGGGACATGATTGGTGCTACCTTTGATGGGTTAGAAAGTGGGAATGATCCAATTAGGTCTATGGAAGGCACAGGAGGGACTTACTTCATGCAGGATTCACGTGGACAGAAATTTGTTTCAGTTTTCAAGCCGACTGATGAAGAACCAAAGGCGATTAATAACCCCAATGGCCTACCGGCATCTCCTGATGGCGAAGGGCTGAAAAAGGGCACTAGAGTTGGAGAAGGAGCTCTCCGAGAAGTTGCTGCTTACATTTTGGATCATCCAAGAAGTGGACGTAGATCCATGTTTGGTGCTGAAAGGGGTTTTGCCGGGGTCCCACCCACAGCTATGGTCAAGTGCTTGCATAAACGATTTAATTATTCAGAGGATATAACCACCAAGATTGGGTCCTTACAGATGTTCATGGAGAACAGTGGAAGTTGTGAGGATATCGGTCCTGGTGCCTTTCCACTGAAAGAAGTTCATAAAATTGCAGTACTGGATATACGGATGGCAAATGCGGATAGGCATGCTGGGAACATCTTGTTGAGCAAAGATCCTCATAGTGGTCACACTGTATTGATACCCATTGATCATGGATACTGCTTGCCTGAAAGTGTAAGTGATTTGTTTTGTCATTACTTTCGGCAACTCAATGCAATTTCTTTCATTCTTTTCTTTTTAATTCGTCTGTTCAGTTTTAGTACGTATTTCACTAGTTTGGCTCCATTTTACTGCATCAATTTGCGGTTAAACTCTCCATTGAATATTATTCATGTCTTACAATAATGGTTGCTACTGAAACTGATGAAGATCATCATTGCATTTTGTTTGCAGTTTGAAGATTGCACGTTTGATTGGCTTTATTGGCCTCAAGCTCGCCGACCGTTTGACTCTGAGACTGTTGAATATATCAAATCCCTTGATGCTGAAGCAGATATTGCCCTTCTGAAGTTTTATGGATGGCAGATGTCGGTAGAATGTGCATACACACTTCGCATCTCCACCATGCTATTGAAGAAAGGGGTGGAGAGGGGGCTGACCCCTTTCGCTATTGGAAGCATAATGTGCAGAGAAACCTTGAAGAAAGAATCCCTGATTGAGGAGATAGTCCAAGAGGCTAAGGATTCTGTTCTTCCAGGTACAAGTGAGGCTGCATTCCTTGAAACTGTATCTCATATCATGGACTTTCGCCTTGATGAAATTGCTAGATCTCTGCCTTGAAATGCAAATTCCGTCGTCAACATGGGTATTTGTTGTTAGAGAATATATAGTTGTACATATTCATAAAAGGGCAGGGCTCTCAAACTGTTTGTGAGGTTTGTTTGAAGAGGAATTTCTTCGTTTGTATCCAAGTTCATATTCTTTTATGACAATTAGTATGAACTTTTCTGATTGAACAGAGAAAAGGTTTGATGATTTTTATGAACTGTTGTTCAATTTGTATTCAAGAAATAAACCTCTCGCTATTTAGATTCTAGTTTCTCTATGATATGTTATTACTCATGACAGCTTTCAGAAAGACAACCATTTCCCTCGTGTTTCCCAAAGTTACTGAGCAGATGATGCCACATCATTTTAACTTCTTTAATGCTATAAATACATTGATAGACACATCAACATTCATTTGTGAAGCCTACATGTATGTCATAGTCAATGACCAGACTTGAATTGACCGAATTTTGAAGTAGCTAGGACATCAGGGTCCGGTTTGGATTAACTCGACCCAAATTGATTCAGCAAAACAATATCATTTTGATATTAATCTGAACCTGATTAAACATCAAGCCAAATTCAGACTGCAAAACATAAGATCAGGCCTATTGCCAAACAACAAGGCATCATGAAGATTATGAATAATGTTAGCCTCCAATTGAAAAGTCAAATAAGGTATGGCTCCTAACCTGCTCAGTACAGTACAAGCCTGAGGTTTTCTCAAAAAACTTGGTATCGTAACGTTATATATACAGATAGTTTGAAAAAATAATAAACAACAAAAGAGGAGCATCTTATTCTACATAGAGATAGGATCCAACTCCTGAATAAGGCCCTTCTATTAACAAAACGGAAACGTTTGATTGCTTGGCTTGATCTGGATGTAATGTAGTTCATATTTGCTGAACTTACTTGCAAATAGTCTTGTACCAGTGCTCGGGACAAGTTTAGAATAATGCTTGCTCAGGAAGAACTAGCAAGAACTGCCCTCTAAGTGGATTAAACTAGTAAAGACGGCTCTGTTGAACAAGTCCCTGTTGCAGCATAAACTATTGAAGGGACCTGCAGCTAAATTCAGTCGTTTTAAGTGGTAGCTAAAATGATCCCAAGTCCACATGCGATTGTTGCCCCAACTTGGAATGGACTCTGAGACCATGTATGTAGGTTGACGAAGGCCTGACACGATCATCGAGCTTTGACTATGGTCAGAATAGTTAAAGCTCACGTATAATTGAAAGCAGATGGTAAGGAAAGCTTAACCTTCTTCATTCTGTATATGAGTTTAAATACAACTGTACATGCTATCTATCACCGATTTACAGATAAGTAATTTGAATTTGAAACACCTATATTATAGCTAATAGATAACAGAGATCAGTGCTTATCATAACAACAAGTTGACATGGTCAATGTGATTGGTGAATATGTGATGCTCCTATATGCCCCCCTCAAGCTGTGTAGTCGAGACAACACCAAGCTTGGACAGATTGAGGGTGAATAGAGACTTGGCCAGCGGTTTGGTGAGTGTATCAGCGAGCTGATCGTGCGCATGAACATGATCCACCCGAATTTGTTTCTGCAATACCTTGTTTCGAACATAGTGAAAGTCAACTGCAGCATGCTTCATCCTAGTTTGTATAGCTGGATTGTGGCTCAAGTAGAGGACACCAACATTGTCACAAAATATTGTCGGAGGACAAGGGAGGGGTGTAAGCAACTCTTGAAGCAGATTTTTTACCCAAATCACTTCAGATACAGCATTAGCCACAGCCTTGAACTCGGCCTCAGTGGATGATCGGGCCACAGTTTGTTGTTTCCTTGATGCCCAACTGATAGGATTGCGGCCAAAGAAGAGAATATGGCCAGATGTCGAGTGACGATCATCAACATCCCCTGCCCAGTCAGCGTCGGAGTACATGGACAGACTATGATCACACTTTGCTTGCAACTGCAAGCCATAATGAGAGGTACCACGGAGATATCGAAGCACTCGCTTAAGTGCTTTCCAATGTAACTCAGTCGGTGAGTGCATAAATTGGGACAATTTGTTAACCGAGTAATTTATGTCCGGTCTTGTAAAGGAAAGATACTGTAATTTACCAAGTACTTGCCGAAAACGAGTTGCATCACAAGGAGCAGAACCATCATTCAGCTTTAAGGGTGATGCGTTGCTCATAGGTGTTGTGGCGGCTTTGCACTCATTCATGTTCTCAGAATTTAGAAGGTCACCGAGATAACTTGCTTGAGACAGAGTGATGCCACTAGACGTTCGAACAACCTCGACTCCAAGGAAATAATGTAGCTGGCCCAAATCTTTTATTGAGAACCTTTGTGCGAGAGAGGCAATAACCCGAGTGACCGACAATTCATGACTCCCTGTCACTATTATATCATCAACGTAGACAAGAACAGCAAGATGAATTTGTCCAGAATGCATAATAAATAGAGAGGGATCTGATTTTGATTTTACAAACCCAAGTGACTGCAAATGTTGAGTGAGAGCCAGGTACCATGCCAACGGTGCTTGTTTGAGACCGTAGATGGCTTTGCGAAGTCGACATACATAGTCTGGCTTTTCAGGACATTCATAGCCAGGCGGTTGAGCCATATATACCTCCTCTTGGAGCTCTCCTTGTAGAAACGCATTATTCACATCAAGCTGCCGAAGTACCCAGTTTTTGCTAATAGCAATCGAAAGGACCAATCGGATTGTCGTCGGCTTGACTACAGGGCTGAAAGTGGAGTGATAGTCAATACCCGGGCGTTGAGTGAACCCTTTCGCCACCAGCCGTGCTTTGTATCGGTCAATCGATCCATCTGGTTTCCGTTTAATTCTGTACAGCCATTTACAAGCAACAACATTTTTGGATGGGTCTCTGGGAACCAACTCCCAAGTTTTATTTTTCAATAAAGCATCATATTCGGCCATCATCGCATCTCTCCATTCTTGGTATTTCTTGGCTTGTTTAACTGTGGTTGGAGTGTCAGATGGAGCAAGGGAAGCCATGTAGTTGAACTTGGGTTTAGGTTTGAAGATATTGTTTTGGGAGCGGGTTATGATTCGGTTCTGTGGGTTGGACACTGCTACTGCAGGTGGTGGTGGATCTGGGTCAGCATGTGGTCTCGGTAATAGCTGGGTAGGTGACATTTCACTGGGTTGAGTCAGTGAGTTAAGGGGGGAGGTGTTGGGTTGGGGTATCTCATGAGTGACAAAGATCGTACCTGAAGGAGCAGGTGGAGCCGATGGAGCACTGCCGGAGACGATGGCTTGTGAAGGAAGAGGCTGTGGCGATGTAGAGATGGGAGTAGGTAAGTCAAGTTGTACTAGAGGGCTTGGCGTCTTTGTGTTCGGAGCAAGGACCGGTGGCATATCCCACTCAAGGCGTCGGTGGGTAGGCAACAAATGGGCAAACTGTGATCGGAAAGGGAACTCATCTTCGAAGAAAGTAACATCACGGGACAGATATATTTTGTTTTGAACTGGATCGAAGCATTGATGGCAGTGGTGGGAAAGGGACATTCCTAGGTAGACACAAGGTTTTGATTTAGGTTCAAGTTTATTGGAGGCATAAGGCTTGAGCCATGGATAGCATAGGGACCCAAAACTTTTTAAGGCAGCAAAGTCCGGGGATTTATGGAATAGCATCTCATACGGGGACTTGTTATCTAATAAAGAGGTGGGCATTCGATTGATCAAGTATACTGCATGATGACAAGCAAAGGACCAAAGACTCGGTGGTAGGTTGGCAGCATGGAGTAGAGTTTTAGCGGTTTCGACTATGTGCCGATGGCGACGTTCGACAGTGGCTACCCTTTGGGGTGTGTATGGGGGGCTGATAAGATGTTCAATGCCATTTGATTTAAGATAGGGAGCTAGACTCTTGAATTCTGTCCCACCATCAGTATATAATGAAAGAATTTTGTTACCAAGATGTTTTTCAAGCAGTGGGTGAAGGTTTTGAAAAATCTGATGGACTTCATTTTTTTGAGTCAAGGTGTAAATCCACATATACTTTGTAAAGTGATCAACGAAAACACAATAATAAACCTTTTTGTCAATGGAAACAATTGGTGAAGGTCCCCATAAGTCACTAAAAATTGTTTGTAACGGTGTTGTGCTAACGAAATTGAATTCTTGAAATGGCAAACGATGAGCTTTATTGCATTGACACGAGTTTCAAAATGTAAATTGGTCATGATTGGAAACAGGTAAGGAATATTTGCGGCAAATAAAATTCAATACTCTAGAATGGGGATGTCCTAATCTGTGGTGCCATGTGTTTAGGGAGGTGAGTTTATTGACGGAGTAGGCTTGCGGTTGATTCGGTTTGGGCCATTCATACAAGCCATCTTTAATCCAGCCTTGCACCAACGGCGTCCTCGTGCGGATGTCCTTCACACAAAAAAATGTTGGAAAAAATTCAATGGAAGTGTGGTTATCACGACAAAACTGAGAGACAGAAAAGAGGTTACGCTTTATATCAGGTGCACAGAGTGTATGAGAAAGCTGGAAATTCTTATTTGATGCATTTAAGTGAGTTGTACCCGAATGGGTAATCGAGATTTTCATACCGTTACCCATTGTTATACCGTCGGAACCAACATATTCAGGCATGTTGTGTGGCTCGGTGGTTATATGATGAGAGGCGCCTGAGTCAAGGATCCATGGATTTGTAGTGGTCGAGTGGCCCATTGCATAATTAGCTTTTGCTTCAAAATGATTGTGAGAGCGAGATCTGCATACATTCGCTTCATGACCTAGTCTGCGGCAGAGTTGACACCGAACGACATCACTTTGGTTGCTGCCTTCTCTCCCATTGTGGGTTTGATTAGGGCTACGCCATCGCTGGGTTTGGTGGTCAAAGCGGTCACTTGATCGCCATGGCTGTGAGTTGCGGCGATTTGGTTTGGAGTTGGAGTTGTTCGGAGTCTTGGTTCGGGTAGCCACAGCAGCTGTGATCTGGGCAGCCGATTTCTTTGCTTCCTCGTGTTGGATGAACACCTCATGATCCAGAAGTTTGTCATACAGGTCCTCATAGGAGATGGTGGTGTCACGAGCACGGATAGCAGCTGAGATCGCGCGATATTCAGATCCTAGGCCACGAAGGATTTGAACGACCATTTCTTCGTTGGCTAATGGGACACCGGCTTGAGCTAGTTCATCGGCTAGGGATCGAACACGGTGGAGGTAATCGGTCATAGTTTGAGAATCTTTGGTTAAACGGGCTAGCTGATCTCGAAGGCTAAAGATGCGGGACTGGGATTTGTTCGCATAAGCGGTGTGTAAGGCGGTCCAGGCTTGGGATGCCGAATCGGCATTGGCAATAGTGGGCGCAATGGTGGGATCGACTGAGGCCATTAGGGCATTTTGGATGAGTTGGTCCTGTCGGAACCAGAGATTGTAGGCTGGATTGGGCAGCTGATTCGTGCCGGTGGTGCGAGGAGGGATTAGTTTCGAGCCATCAAGATGGCCAAACAAATCGTGGTCGTGCAGTAGCATTGAGACTTGAGCTTTCCAAGTTGAAAATTTGACACTTCCGGTCAGTTTAATGGGCAATTGGGATGAGGGATTAAATTGCACAATTGGTGTGTTGGTTGCGGTGTTGTCGGAGTTGACAACAGAGTGATTGTTTGCGCCAGTCATGGTGAGAGGTAGAGGGAAGAAAAAATTGGATCAGACTCGTTTGAGTAAGGAGGCTCTGATACCATATAATTGAAAGCAGATGGTAAGGAAAGCTTAACCTTCTTCATTCTGTATATGAGTTTAAATACAACTGTACATGCTATCTATCACCGATTTACAGATAAGTAATTTGAATTTGAAACACCTATATTATAGCTAATAGATAACAGAGATCAGTGCTTATCATAACAACAAGTTGACATGGTCAATGTGATTGGTGAATATGTGATGCTCCTATAACTTGTCTCCGAGTCCTTTCAAAAACAGGATTGTGATGTTCAATCACCTCTTCCTGTAGCTGTCATAGAGCAACTACGAGTTATTGTTGGCAGGATTGGTGCCAATAACAGGCTTCAGAATTGCTTTACGACATATGTTGAAATTCAGAGCAAGAATGCGAAAACTAGTTTAAAGACACTCGACTTGGATTACCTTCAGAAGTCAATCACAGATTCGGATGATGTTCAAGATATAGATGGTTTTATAGATCAATGGTGTCAGCATTTTAAGCTGGCAGTAAAACATGTCTTCGCAGTTGAGTTTAAACTCTGCAGTGATATTTTCGCGAAACTCGGATCAAACCTTTGGATGTCAAGTTTTGTTGAGATAGCTGTCCAGTCTGGAATTGTTTGTTTTCTCAATTTCGGTGTTAATATTACCAAGTGTAAAAAGGATCCTATGAAGCTTTTGAAATTATTGGATGTTTTCGAGTTTTTGCATCATATGAGAGTCGATTTCAATAGGCTCTTTGGGGGAGAACCATGTTCTAAGATCCAAACACTCACAAGGGATTTAATAAAGAGAGTTGTTGATGGTGCTTGGGAAATTTTCTTTGAACTTCCACTGCAAGTGAAGTTGCAGAGGCAAAGTATTCCTCCTGCGGATGGTAGTGTTCCAAAGTTGGTCAGTTTTGTTACAGACTACAGCAATTATCTGATAGGCAACCATTACAAGCCATTACTGTGTCAGATTATTTTAATTCGTCAAAGCTGGGAACACGCAGAGCATGAAGAGGGGATTCTTACGGCCCAGATTTATAACATAATGAAGGAAATTGCTCAAAACTTGGACACTTGGTCAAAGGCGCATAGAGATGTTGCACTCTACTATGTTTTTATGATGAACAATCATTGCCATTTTTCCAATTTGAAAGGCACTAAACTTGGGGATATGATGGGAGAGTCTTGGTTGAGAGCTCACGAACAGTACACTGACTATTACATGACACATTACACGACAGAAAGCTGGGGAAGAATTGTAGCTTCTATTAGGCAAGAGAGCCAAATTTATAATTCTCCTAAAAGAGGTTTTTGCAATGATTTGGTGAAAAAGAGACTCAGGCGATTTAATGAGGCTTTTGATGAAATGTATGCGAGGCACTCCAAGTGGGTTGTCCCGGATGAAAAGTTGAGGCTGAGGATATGCAAACTTTTAGTCCTAGCTTTTATACCTGTTTATAGGATCTACTTGCAGAACATTGGCATTATAGCTGAAAATGATGCTAGTCCAAGCAGGTATGTTAAATATACAACAGAAGGACTGGAATCCATGCTCAGTTCTCTGTTTCAGCCCCAGCTAATGAAGTGTAGCACCACCAAGCAGACTCACTTCATTCAGAGAATAAAATGTATGGTGACTGATCATTTGCTCTTGACCCTAGCTGCTGTATGACACATTTCTGCAAAATCTGCCAAAGTGGCATGACCTAATTTCAGTTTTGATTAATTTATCTTTCCAATCAAGCTAAGCTGTTGCTCTTTTGTAACAAAAGAGTTGTATTGTTACAGGGGGCTTATGGAACTCCATATTCATGGTTCTATTAACGACTATTCCAAACGTGTGTTTGCAGTTGTATTTCCTGATTGTAGGACTTCCCATCAAGTTCTATTCAAGATAGCAATAAAAGCAATGGCTCCAATTACTTGTTGAATGTAGTGTTGAAAAATTAGGTCAGATCTAATCCTATGCGTAACGGAATAATTACAAAACTTTTTTTTTATATTTGATTTATCATAAGCCAATTTCACTTAAATTTTATAAAATAATTATCAATTAAATCATAATAACATATGAGTCTTAATTTATATTTTATCTTAAATCTTGATCATATTCTTGTTGTATACTTTGAACTGTTTTTGAAACTGATTTATCTTAATCACCGTAATTATACAAATGTATAGCTTCTAATGGTATCCGCAGAACAAGTTGAGAAGACCTTGCAACTTTTGTAGAGAGAGTTAAGTAAGAGATGCTAGCTTCACTTAAATTGAAGCCTATTTATAATAAATTTTAGACATTTTAATAATTTAATTAAAATTAAATTTTAATTTTAATTAAAATTTAATTAGAATTACAAATAATTTTAATTAAATATAAATTATGCCCAAAGATCTAATATCTCATATTGATCCTTATTTATTAAATCTCATATCTAATCATAAAGTTTTTTAAACTTTATAATTAAGTCAAACTTGACTAAAATATCTTAGGATTCTTCAACCTATTCACTTATGTATAACCTAAGTCCTCAAATATGTTGACAATGGATATAAATTATAACCTTAAATCATATTTACAATTAGATAAATTAAGCTTCTTTAATTTATTTTCAGTTCTTTAATTAAACAATTGATATTTATAGATCAAAATTGGAGTCTAACAACACATTATGACTACCTAAATATTTAGGAATCTCAATGTGGTTTTGACTAAGCTTTCTGTGCATTATTTTTCTATATAATTCAATTATTTAATCATACAATGTTCTAATTAGACATAGAGCATGAAATTAATATCTACTATATTTTTAATTCAATTATATTAGTTTTCTACCATTAGCTATTGATTCAATTAATGACATTTGTAAACTATTTATAAAATATCATTTAATCTCAGCCAAGGATTTTTTGAATCAATACTAATCGAGAACGAAAAAACATTCTTCCTAATTATTTTAGGGTGATGAATCATATCTTGATTACTTAACTATCTTCATATAGTTCATGTTGCTAAAATCTAACTGTGATGGAATCACGGGCGTAGCGAAAAATAAATTTTTTTACAAATTTTGAGCGGATCCCGATAATTGATTAAACTTGAATAAAATAAAATTCGATTTAGAATTTGTACCTTGTTTGCTTTCCGAAGAAAATCTTTGAATTTTTTCTCTAATTAATCAATCACGAGTTGTTCACTTGTTCAGCCTCTGATAGTATCTACAGAGCAATTCCCAAACTGTTTTTGAGAGGAAGAAGAAAAAAGTACTAACTTCTCGAAAGTTCTTCCCTTTAAATAGAAAAATCATGACAATCTTTTATTAAAATTAAATCTCTTTAATTATAATTAGAATCAAATTCAAATTCAAATTAATTTAATTTAATTTTAACAAAATCAAATATCTCATATATGATTCCCGAAGTTTCTCAAACTTTATAATTAAGTCTAACTTAATTAAATTGATTTTTCTTTCACAAATTGCTTTTTGATGTGTGACCCATTAGGTTCTTAATAATTGGCAATGATTATTAATTATAATTATAATTCACAATTAGAATTAGATAAACTAAAACTTTTTTTAATTCATCTTTAATTCTCGAATTAAATAATTCATAATCATAAATCATGATTGACGTCGAGCAACGTGTCATGATTACCTAAATATCAAGAATATCAAAGTAATTGACTTAACCTGTCCATGCATGACCATAATGTATAATTTAATCCTTTCGTCATTCAATATTCTAATTGGATAGGGTATGGATATAGTGTCTATTCTTATCATCCAGTTATGTTCGTTCTTGCCAATAAGTAATTGATTTCTAATTGAAATTTGAAAACTCCTTTTCAAAAATTAATTCACTATGGTCAGAGAATTTCATAAATCATTACTAATCAAGAACAACAGAATATTCTCTCTAATTATTTTAGAGTGATGAATCCTATGTTGACTTACTCAACTATCTACATATGGTTCATACTGTATCTAATTACTACCAACTGAATTATCTTAGGACGATTCATAAGTAACATCAAAATGCAGTAATTCCCATACTAGATACCATGGTAACCTCAAGTCTAAGAATTAATTATACAGCCATCATTATGAGATAATCCGTAGACACATAAGTAATATTTCATTTGAAATTCTCATAATCGGGTTAGTTCAATGACTTATTCTCTAATAATCACTCACACATTAGTTTAAGTATCTCTATACTTTAATTTATGAGATCAGTTACTTTCTTCATAAGAAAGAAACATAATGCGTGCTAGTTTTACCATTTCAACAATATCCAGTCTTGATGAAACTATAATTAGAAACATTTAGGAATAACACATAATTGTAAATTGAATATCATAATTATGATCTCATCATAATTTCAATTACACAGTATTATTCCAAGGATTTTATTTTTAGTATTAAAACTTAAAATATTAATGAAGTTAATATACAAAGATAAATAATGTCTTTTCTTTAATTAAAATATAATGTCATACATTAATTTGCATCCAATTAATTGGCTGCAGGGGCATAAACTAACAACCTCCCAGTTGCACTAAAGCCAATCACCTATGAATCTAATGCCATATCCATCCATATGACGTTCATGTCTCTTTTGAGACAATGACTTAATAAGAGGATCTGTTAGATTCTCTTTATTAGGAACTCGCTCCAATGTTATCTCTTTTTGCTCCAACTCCTTGATCAAATAAAACTTCCTAAATATATGTTTGGACTGTTGATGAGACCTTGGCTCCTTTGCTTGCACAATAGCACCGTTGTTGTCATAATATAATACCATGGGCTCAATAATGCTAGGAACCACTCCAAGTTCAGTGATGAACTTCTTGATCCAAATTGCTTCCTTTGCTGCTTCTAATGCTGAAATGTACTCTGCTTTGGTCATTGAATCTGCGATGGTTAGTTGTTTGGAACATTTTTAACTAACCACACCACCATAAAGAGTAAAATTATATCCTGACTGTGCTCTACTATCTTCTAGATCATATTGGAAACTAGCATCCGAATAACCCTGAACTCTCAACTCATCTCCTCCATAGACCAAAAAAACATCTTTAGTCCTTCTTAAGTAATTCAAGATATTTTTCACAATCGTCTAGTGACCTTCATCGAGATTAGCTTGATATCTACTTGTTATGCTCAAAGCATAAGCAACATCTTTTCTAGTACATAGCATCGCATACATGATTGATCCAATTGTTGAAGCATATGGAATACAATCCATTTTATCTCTCTCCTTTTGTGTCTATGGACACAAAATCTATGAGAAAGAAATCCCATACGATATGGTTAAGAATTCCCTCTTGGAATTCTCTATGCTAAACCTCTTTAGCACTTTATCCATGTATGTAGATTGTGATAATACAAGCAACCTTTTTAATCTATCTCGATAGATCTTTATACCTAGTATGTAAGCTGCTTCTCCCACATCCTTCATGGAAAAGTTCTTATATAACCATATCTTAATAGACTAGAGTATTGAAATGTCATTTCTAATAAGCAATATGTTATCCACATAAAGCACTAAGAAAATGACTACACTCCCATTTACCTTCTTGTAAACACAAGGTTCATCCACATTTTTTATAAAATCAAACTCTTTGATTATTTCATCAAAACAGATGTTTTAGCTCTGTGATACTTGCTTAAGTTTATAAATGGACATGTGTAACTTGCATACTTGATCAAGAAATTCTTTGGATTCAAAACCCTCAAGTTGTGTCATGTACACATCCTCTTGCAAATTTCCATTGAAAAATATTGTTTGACATCCATTTTTCAAATTTTATAATCATGGTATACCGCTATAGCCAATAAAATCCTTATGGATTTAAGCATTGCTATTGGTGAAAAAGTTTCGTCAAAATCAATTACTTGTTTTTGTCTGTAACCTTTTGCCACCAACCTTGCTTTCACATATGTACATTTCCATCCATGTCAGTTTTTCTCTTAAAAATCCATTTGCACCCAATAGGTATTATACCTTCAAATGCCTTCACTAAAGTCCATACTTGGTTAGTTTACATGGATTCCATTTCAGATTTCATGGATTCTTGCCATTTTAAAGAATCGATGATTGACATCACTTATTTAAAAGTAGTAAGCTCATCATCTATGAGTGATACATTATCCTTTCCATGTTCAATATGTAGATCTAATTTAGTGGGAGGACGACATATCCTACTAGTTCATCACGGACTATGTGTCTCTTGAACTCTCGATTGTACATCATATGTATCAACTTGAGGTTCTTGTTCTATGTCGATGTGAATTTGTGGCTCTTGAAGTTCTCTAAGTTCAACCTCCCTCCCATTAATTTCTTTGAGAATAAATTCTCTTTTTAAAAATGTAGCATGTCTTGAGACAAACACCTTTTCCTCAATAGGACGATAGAATTGATAAGCAAAAGTTTCTTTTGGATACCTCACAAATTTGTATTTATCTGATTTAGCTTGAAGCTTATCAGATATAACATGCTTCACATAAGCGTCTCATTCCCAAATCATTAAATGTGATAATCTAGGTCTTCTATCAGTCCATATCTCATATGGTGTCTTATTAACCAATTTAGATGGAACTCTATTCAGAAGATATATAGTAGTTTCAATTGCGTATTCCCAAAAGGATACAGGAAGGATTGCATGACTCATCATAAAATGAACCATGTCTAATAGTGTACGATTTCTCTTATCAGAAACTCCATTATGTTATGGAGTTACAAGAAGAGACCATTGTGAGAGAGTCCCTTTCTCCCTTAAGTAACCAAGAAACTCATGGTCTAAGTATTCACCACCTCGATCTGATCTAAGTGTCTTATTACTTTTTCCAGTTTGTTTCTCTACCTCTAGTCTAAATTCTTTGAACTTTTCAAATTATTCAGACTTTTGTTTCATCAAGTACACATAACCATATCTAAAATGGTCATCTGTGAACATAATGAAAAATGAGTATCCACCTTTAGCATTTGTGGACATAGGTCCACATACATCTGAATGTACTAATTCTAATAACTCACTAGAACGTTTTCCCTTTCCTTTAAAGGGTAGTTTGATCACTTTCCCAATAAACAAGATTCACAAATTTCATATGATTCATAATCAAAAGGATCCAAATATCCTTCTTTATATAATTTTGTGATTATAGTTTCATTGGTATGACCTAACCTACCATGCCATAAATAAGATGGAGTTTGGTTACTTAATTTATTTTTCTTACTATTTATGTTAAGAATTGAACTTTCTAGATCTAACTTATACAAACCATTTGTAAGCAATCCAGATCTATAATAAACATCATCTTTATAAAAAGAACAACTATTATTCTTAATTATAAAGACAAATTCATGCAATCCAAATGAGAAATAGAAATGATGTTTCTTGTAATAACAGGAACATAATAACAATTATCAAGTTCTAGTATAAGGCCAGAAGGAAAAGCTAAACTACAACTCCCTACAGCTATTGCAGCAACTCTTGTTCCATTGTCAACTCGCAGGTCTACTTCGCCTTTTTTTTAATGATCTACTCATTGTTAATATCTGCATGTTATTACAAAACTGAGAACCACAACTAGTATCTAATACCCAAGAATGTGGAACAGAATTAGAAAGATTGATCTCAATCATAAACATACCTGAAGAACTAGCTTACTTAAGCCTTTTATCTTTCAGGCTAGCAAGATAAGAGGGGCAATTCTTCTTCTAATGACCGTTGACCCGCAATTAAAACATATGCCCTTTTCATTTCTCTTTTTCTTGACACCTCCTTTGGCTTTTACTACATTGGTAGAAGTTTTATGTCTCTTGTTATTATTCTTCTTAAAGCTCTTTTTCTTTCTTTTACAAGAACTAACAACAAATATAGAACTGAGTTCCTTCTTAAGGCACCTTTTGCAGTCTTGAGCATGTTCAACAGTTCAGGCAATTTCATGTCCTTTTGATTCATGTTAAAGTTCATGATAAACTGTGAAAAGCTCGAACTTAGTGACTACAACACCAGATCAATGCTTAACTCATGGTCTATGACAAAAACTAATTGGACCAATTTTTTAATATACCCAATCATCTTCAGCACATGAGCATTAACTAAAGATCCTTCAGTCATCTTTCATTGAAATAGTGCCTTGGAGATTTGATATCTCTCCACCCTACTCTGTGCACTAAATAACTCCTTAAGATGTAGTATCACATTAGGCGCATCCATGTTCTCATGCTGCCTCTGAAGTTCAGGAGACATACAAACTAACATCTCATATGTAGCTTGTTCAACATCATCAATATAACATTGATATTTCTCCCATTCTTCATCAGTAGCATCTAAACAACGTTCAGATAGAGCAGGAGTATCAAGAATGTACAACTTCTTCTCTTGCCTAAGAACTACTATTAGGTTTCAAAGCTAGTCTGAAAAATCAGATCCAGTTAGCTTGTTAGCATCTAAGATGCTCCTCAATGTCAAATGCGTACTCATCTTAAAATTCAATAACCGGAAAAACATAAAAGGAAAATATATTAGTTTATATCCAAAAATAAAATAAAATAAGGACTTTAAAATTATTTGATTACTCCCACTATTTTATACAAAATAATAGCCCTCACTATTATATCGAAAAATTATCAAATAATTTCTTAGTGTGCTAGGATCCTATTTAAAATTAATGGATCTTAAGTTTGCTCAACAAACCAACAAAAATTAAATTAGGAATAAAACAACTTTTCAATCACATCTCATGTGTTTCGTAGTACTATTAGGTAATAAATTTTGCCAAAATATATCAAATATGTTATTCCTAACCCTGTCTCTAAATTTATATGATCATGAGTTTACTCATCGAAATCATATAATTTTAGTTAAGTACCCATTAATTTAAGATTAAAACATATATGGGTTAAAGTGATATTGAGTTTACTCAATAAGTCAAACAATAAATAGAATTATAGTTTTATTCTCAAATAATGGAAGATAGCTATCACATTCATAATGTGTACTTAATATTTTGTTGAAGGATTTTAAATTAAAAAAAATGTTCGGTCTCATAATCTCATTATATAGAGAGCTTGTTCTAGGTTTCCCAAAAGTTAGGATTAGTTAATAAGCTCTTCTTGATTAACTACAACATAAGGAAAAATCATAATTAGCAGAGCTTATTGTTAGTTCATGATCAATAATCTTGAGAAAGGTGTAAAGACAATAATTTAACAACATCTGCGAAATTGTGCTTAGGTTGAGATTAAACCAAAGAACCAGATTTCAACTCATTCATCAACTTTATCACTTTGTTGTTATTTAATTTGGTTTTTTCATATATTCAATTATACTTTTTCTTCTAATTTGTTTCAAACTAAAAATTCCCCTGTTTTGCTTATAGAGATAATTTAAGAAAGTAATTGGAATTAATCTCAGTGGGATTAACGTAAACTTACCGTTAGCTATTGTTTTAGTCTAGTTATTTTTGTAGTGTTACAACACACATCCAATACTTTTTCTGCAATTCCTTACCGCCCTCATTCGGTTCTTTACCAAGTGAGCAAATGTTGGCCAAATTCTCCAATTCCTCCTCTGTTTCGCCAATAGTTCTCTCAAATTCTACTGACCCTATTAACTCCTCATGACTTCTGGTTATAGACATATATCCTGTTGGTTTCTAGTATTTTTTTACTTCATGTGGCTTCCACAGGTAAGAGATAGCCACGTTGTATTTTATCAACTCTCCAATCTCGTATAATTTCATAATTGGTAAATAGTCTGGAAGAGGAAAGTCTCTCCTCACTTCGAAGTAAAGCTTAGTGAAATAAACTCTATCAATGGTAGCCATTTAGGAATCTATGCTTATGGGTTTGCCAGAGCACTTGCAATGTAACTCAACCCATCCATAGTTCAGAACTCAAGAGGAACATTATGAAATTGAACCCATAATGGAATTGTTTGAATGTTACCTAAATGAAACTCTATGCTTGGTCTCCATTGTTGGATGAATCTGGGTTGACCACTCACATGCCACGACCCTTTCTCTAAGATATCACTGATGCTAGCCTTAGTGTTAACATGAAGAGAAAAGATTGCCATTCCTGAGCATTACTTTCTCCAAACCTTTCTTCCCCTTCTGAGCTATAACCCAAGCATGCACCACCAAAAAAGCCAGCCTTTTGTTCCAGAAAATGCCAACCAATGTTGATGCCTATACCAATGCTTTAGCTTTGAGGAGTCCATAGGAGGCATTAGTATGCCATCCTTCATGACATTCTGGAAATGTCTTAAATCTCCCCTCTTGTACTGGATCTGTGGGCAAGATTTCCAAGCTCCAACTGAGGGCTTTGAATTAGGAGAAAGGGATTTCTCATTCTTCCATGAAGGTAAGATTGGGAAATTATCAGCGAACAAATTTAAGGGAGGTAGGTCTCCCTCAATGTCCATTCATAAGGCCTAAAAAGGCCTTCCAAAGGAGGAAGCAAAGTTTTTGCAATAAAACCCACCCGAGCTTGCTTCACATGACAAAAGATTAATCACTCTTGTCAGTCCTCAAATTCATGCCTCTCTCATCAGTGTTAGCACTCTAGTAACACCCTTACACCACCACAATCCTCGTTGTTGCATTGCCAAAGCATAGCCCAATCACCCAGTCACCCAGTCACCTAATCACCACACTACCACAGCCTAGAGTAGCTCAATTACCCTAGTCCAACTTAGGTGGGCACTGCCTGTTTTGTGTTAAAGCGTGGGAGGGCACCTCTTCAGATATGGACTCACTTCTTTCATATTTGGATGTTGCTCAGTTCCATCAGATAAATGTTTATATGTGATGGATAAATACATTTTTTTAGTTATCCCAATAACTTAATATATCTAATAATAAATAAAGTTAAATGAGTAATAATCATATTTCACTTTTTGGATGTTTAAATATCATATTTAATGATACAAAAGATAAATTAGTGTCTGACTACATTTAACATACAAAGAAAATTATAAGGAAATCTCTACATGCACATCAATAAAAGTGAGTTGAAGTCTAAACTTGTAAAATATTAAAACTTTATTAGAGAAATTAACATAAAATATAATAAAAAAAGTTTAATATGCAATTTAAGGAGTAAATTTTTATTTTAAACAAACTTTATACACTAATTTTTATAGATTTTAGAAGTTATTTTTTTAATATTCTTTTTATTTAAAGAGACATATTTCATTGATTAAAATTTTCGTATATCCCTTTTTTTTCACTCTTGGAAGTTTTATCAAGGTTTATTAGTCATGTGATTAGTCTTGAGAGGAGCTTTAGATATCACTTCAAATTTGAGAATCTCAAAATTCACAATCTTTCATTTACTGATGACCTCTCCTTTTTGGTGCATATTCTAGCTCTATTACTACCTCAATGAATACTTTAAAGTACTTCAAAGAGTAATTTAAACTAGATATAAACAAAAGGAAAAAAAAGTTGTCTTTATTTCTTTAATTGTTGCAGAATATTCTACTTGGATTTCTAACTTGACTAGGCTTTAGGTTAAGAAACCATTTTTTCAAAAATTAAAGAAATTCATTAAAAACATTGAAATGTTAGAAGTACAAGATACCTCAAGGGAATACCCTTGCAATGTAGCTCCAAAAATCCTTACAAAAACAATAGTGTGTTAATGAATTGTTTAAAATTAGATTCTTTAAAAAGAAGCCAAGATAGGATTGCATATTTTAGCTTTATCCCTTATCAAAATCAGCTCCCTAATACCATCGACCACCTTTGATATTACTCAATCCAGAGCAGTAGTTTTATTTTTGAATCTTCTAAAGTTCCTTTCATTCCTGATTGTTTGCTCACAGGTCCCTGTTGCAATTATATATACTTGAAGAATAGCTCTTGGTAATTCAAAATAATTTAAAAGCCAATAGATAGTTTCAGTGTGAATTCCCCATAAATTTCCATAGGCTCAACCCTTTCACTACATTCTAGATACTAGTTGCAAAGCTACATTCAAAAAGTAAATGGTCTTGAGTTTCCTCCATTTCCAATATAAGGGGCAGATTTTGTCTAAAGACAAATAGTTTAAACTATCTATTGTTCTTAGTCTATTTTTGGTGGTCAACCATAATAGAAAAGAGGTTATAGCCAACAAACACTTACTCTATACTATTTTATGACAAAGATACTCTAAGATTTCTATTTCTAATTAATTCCCTATGATCTTGCTAGTTAAAAGGTTAACATGTTTCCCCTTTTAGATGAATATGTCAGGTGAAGAGATATTAGCAGAGTAGTTTGGTTAGATATCCCTTATTTCTTCAGGAAGTTTCCAAACACCTTCACCAGTTAATGTGTTGACCTTAGCTTCTGGGGGAAATTTTGTATAGCAGCATGTATTATAGGGAAATGAGTAAGCTAACCATAACCTGACCAGTTGTCAAACCATACAAAAAAAAAAAATCCCCATTCCAATCTTTCATATCACTTCTAGCTTTAAAATGTATCTTAGCAAAAGTAATTAACAAATAAACCATGAGAAGGTAGAGTTCTTTTCAATATTCCAAGCACCCATACCTTTAAGAAAGCAGTTATGCATCCCTTTTCACCCATAAGGAATTCTTACACTTTAGTATCCACCATAACCTTTTTAGTATTAAATCAAGGTTATTTATTTTGATTAGATTGACACCAATGCCACCTTATTCTTCAAGGAAGTTGGACACCTTGCCCTCGCAAGACATGTGTTCAACATCCTAAGTGACATCTGGACACGCATCCCACAAGGGTGGCGTGTTCACACCAGACAGTCACTAAAAATCAAACTCTTTCCTTCAACTTCAGAACAAATTTTGGAAATCTTAAAATCAGAATTTCAAAATTGCTTCTTTAAAAAAATTGTATCTTAATGTCTTAAGTTTATTTTGAATCAAGAATCGCCTCATTTGGAGCTCTACAGATCAAGATATCATCAAAATAACAAAGCATGTTCAATGTAATATCCAATTCTTACTCTTCAAACATGTTTTGATACAAAAGGCATAACTTTCTCTAGAGGTGTTAGATTAAGGTCATTCTAGGACAGTTTCGAAGAGGAATTCTCTATCTACAAATTCCATGAAGATCCAAAGAGATATTTTGCCTCTAAAAGGAGCCCTTAGGAAAAAGTGTTCGCTACGGCTAGCTTTCTGACTTCGCTGCGATCAACTTTGAAGCTGAAGAACAAAACCTTTCGGGAAAAGTTCGCCATGGACAAATTACCTTCTGGAAAAGTTCACCACAGCGTGCTTTTTGGGTTTGTCATGGCGAACTCTGAAAATCAAGCAGAAAACTTGTTAAGGAGAGTTCCGCAAACTGCCAACACCTATTATCATGTAGTGACCATAACTTTCTCATCCGAAGCCAAATCTTACAAAATATATACCGTTGGAAAGCTAAGAGGATAAGCTACGACTGATATGAAGACAACTTTGTCTAATTCTACCTAGATCAAGACTATTTTTCCCCTTGAATTCAAAACACACTTTTTACCCCTATGAAAAACTTGAAAAATGTAACATCCAAACTTTGAGAAATCATGAGTGAGACATGATCATTTTTCATTAACATCATAAGATGAAAGTTTTACAAAGCTTTAATGGACATTTCAAGCCACATTACATCATAAACCAAAAAATACAAAGTTTACATAAACTATAATCGCTAAAAATGCGACTAAAGCCTTGTTTTACAAAATTAGCTTAAAATCCAAAAACATTGCAAAGGTATATAGTGATGCCTCGAATCTTGGCCCACTCGATCTCATGCTCCTCACCTGAAGATGGGATGGAATGGGAGGGGGTGAATTTAAAGCTCGTAGGTAACAATTTTATAACTGGTAATAAGCAAAACAATTGTAAAAATTCACATGGAATCATAGAGCACATATTTTCCAAATTCTCATTCATCAAGAAATTTGTAAGCAATATAATTCATGCATTAAACAAGTTTGTCAACACAGAGCACATAAAAATGGTTTGGGTGGATCCAAAAAATAGAACGTACTACACATTTCCATATAATGTTCCTGTGTAGCCGTGAACAGAACATACTATCGAAATCTTACTTAATGGTCTTGCATAGTCGTGAACTTATGGTAGTTCGTAAAGGAGCTTCATGCCACTAGTGGGCAGGCCAGAGAAGCATTTTGTCAAAGTGCACTTAACTTAACTTAGGGGACCACCACAAACCCACATAACATGTATTTCATAACTTGTAAACTTGTTGCCCAAAATGGCACATTTTTTCGAAACTTGTTTTCATAAACATAACAGCCTTTCAAAAATCATTTCCATGCTCATTTCACAATTCATCAACCAAAATTCATGTACAAAGCATAAGATAATTTCTCAAAGCATTCTACAGTAATAAAAGCAATATTTATGAAGCAATTGAAAACATTTTTATTCTATTGATTTAAAAGAAAACTTTAGTGGCCTGTTACTTAATTATAAAAATGTAACCCGCCTGGAATTCCCTTATGTATAACTTGCTCAAATGTGCCTCTCGTCTTGCTCCTCTTGCCTCTCTTGATTTCCTTAAACAATAACAACAATGTCATTCAATTTGGTTCAATAATCGAAAATTTATACCTCAAACATGCTCATATTGTTCTTATACTGAAACAATATTCTATGTCCAAATTTTATCCAAAACTTGAAGCTCTTAGAAAGTTAATTTGAACAGATTCCTTCATACAATTTATATCCCCATGTCTTTAGTTTACCCTAATTCAAAAATCATCCCATTTGGATAACTACACAAAATGTTATGCATAAAATACCAAATCATGTTCTGTGCCAGAAAGTTGAGTTCGCCATGACGAAACTCAGAAGTTTGCCACGGCGAACTTCTGAAGTTTGCCACGGCGAACTTCTGAAGTTAACTTGTCTAGAAACCCACTCCGAGAACATGTTTTACAAAAATTTTCATCTTCTTACTTCCCATATTTCACATATAACCCATCTTAACCATAAACCATCTCTTCTACTTCATTTTCAACTTCATTTCAACCTAATATCATTTACAAATACATCATAATCTATGCTTGATCATTAACCCTAAAAGTGAACAATTGCCTATATCATTCATCAATAACTTTCTTTTTAGACCCCGCTTGCTTTCAGAGCCCAAATCTTGAGAAATCATGAAACTCGAGCTTGCTTTGATACCACAATGGTTAGACCCCGTTCCCGGAGCCCAACATTCGGAGACACAAACCTTGAGCTTATTTTCCTGAAGGGTCATTTGCTGTCATTC
>JANSVB020000106.1:366387-376665 GCA_025504935.2 Erythroxylum haughtii | reverse complement strand
ATGTCAGATCGTTTGTAAAAATGTATCATCTATAAATTGTATCGTCTGTGATGACGTCATATCATCTATGTTTGACTTTCTGCTTCTTTTATGTTTGACTTTTTGTATACTATTGTCTGATCCATTTTTAACCCTTCAGACGATAGAATCTATCTTTAAAGTCTTCAGGAAAGTTATATATCTTGAAATCTCTTTCAAACCATCTAAATAACATCTCAATCAAATATTTGTAGGGAAAGTTATAGCAATTTTCCCGATTCGTCTGCTTTTTCCCATTCGTTTGCTTTCTCATTTGGACTCGTCTGTCCCTATCGTCTGCTCCATTTTTTACCGTTCAGACAATAGAATCTGTCTTTGAGACTTCATGAAAGTTGTAGATCTTGAAGTCCTTTTTCTAACCATCTACAGAAAATCTTAATCCAATAGTTTTAGGGAAAGTTATGGAAATTTTCCCAATTCGTCTACCTTTTCAATTCGTCTGCTTATTCATTTGGCTTCATCTGATCCTATTGTCTAGTCCATTTTTGACCCCTTAGATGATAGAATTTGTCTTTTAGTTCTGAATGAAAGTTGTATATCTTGAAGTCTTCTTTGAAACTGTCCTAAGATTATCTTAATCCGACATCTGTAGAGAGAGTTATGCCAGTTGTCCCACGACGGGTGCATTATGATTTAGGGCAAATTCATGTTTGACTTTCGGCCATAACTTTGTTATCCGACCTCCAAGTGATGTGATTCTTAAACCATTGGATTCATAAGACATAGGGGAACATGTTTCTAGAAGAAAGTATTGCAAAATAACTTCAGTATCAGGGCCAAAAAGAACATGAAACATTGACCTGAAATGATGTTTTATGGAAAAATCTGGAAGTGATTTAATGGGTTATGACTTATGTTTCAATGGTTTTATTAAGTCATAAACTTAATTACAAATCATAATTAAGTGAGTTGTACTAAAGGAAGTAGATAAGAGGCTAAGAAATGGACAGGTGTCCTAGTTTTAATGTTGAGTTTTAATAACCTTGAAAGACAAGTTACTATATTAGCCTTCATTTCTTTCTCTCGAAGTTTCTTTCTCTAGTGTTTCTCCAACACATAGTTTTTCATCAAATATTCACCAAAAACAAATCTTGTTTTCCTTTGTGTGTTGTCACCCCCACTTTGATATTTCTTTCTTCTATCCCAAAAAAAAACGAACCCCCTATCAAATTTCTAGTTAATGTATATGGTTGTATGAGGAACTAGGGTTCACGTGATTTGAAGATGATAGAGCTTTAAACAAGAAAGTTGTTTTGATTATGTATTTCTGTATGAAATGAAGCATGCATCATGTTAGCTCACTGTTAAATGGTTAAGAATAGTGATATTCAAATTTGCTGGAAAATGAGTGAGGATATTTTTGAGTATGCCATATATATATGATTTTCTTTGGATTTAATCATCAAAATGTTATAAGAGATTGTAGAAATGATTTTTGGAGTTGAAAGAGCAATGAAAAAGTGTATGATGATGTTTAGAGCTGAGAAAGGAAGATTAACGTGATAGCTAGAAGAAGAAAGTGAAGTGAATTAAAAATGCTGAAAAATGAAAGTGCAGTAATGCAGGAAATGTGATGAATATACGTAGTGAATGTTTCTATTTTTGATGATTATGAAAAATTGTTGGACCCCGCTTGTTTTCGGAATCCAACTCTTGCGAAATCATGAAACTTGAGCTTGCTTTGATACCACTAATGTTGGACCTCACTTGCAGAGCCCAACTTTGGATGTCTTAAACCTTGACCATCATCGGTTCATCTTCATTCTCATAAAATCCCAATAATTTCCCTCATAATTTGTTCAATGGCGTGCCCACATAAAATTAGTCACCATGCTCAAACTCATTTCTCCTATTTGTGAACAGAATTTGGAAATCTTCAAACAAGAATTTCAATTTGGCTTCTTCAAAGAAATCATAGCTCTAAGCCTCTATTTTGTTTTGAAGCAAGAATCACCTCAATCGGAGTTATATAGCTCAAGATATGCTTAAAATTCCAAAGTGTGTTTATACCTCAATCATGCTCTCTAAACTGACCTCTCATTTTTCTTACAATAAAACTTTTTTATCTCAAAACCAAAAGCTACCAAATTTCATTGAGAGATAAATAAATGTCTTAGGAATTCATCGCTTCAAGAATCACTTCATTCGGAGGTCAGATGAGGGAGTTATAACTGAAAGAATCTAACATGTTCATAACCTCAATCATGCAGTTACATGTCTTGGCGCGATGGTCATAAATTTCACCAAAAATTTCTGATTAGTTTCGTTCTTAGACCATTGGAATGAAGCCTTCAAGATCTAAAACTTGTATGAAGACCACAAAGTTAGATTCTGCTTCTAAAATGGTCAACAATCGCGATTTAATGAAACTGTCCCGTGAGTGTCTATTTAACAGACACGCATGTCCGTTTAACAGACACTGTAGGGCCAAAATGCACTTTCTCACCTGAGAAAGTCCGTTAAATAGACATCAAGTCCGTTAAACGGACATGGGCGATGCGTGGGGTCCTTTTTGACCTAAAAATGTCCGTTAAACAGACCTAAAGTCCGTTAAACAGACACGGGGATGTTGAGAGAAAGCATATCGAGTCTAAGGGAAGTAGAAGCATCTTATATTTGGATGTCCAACACATTCCATTATTGCTACATGTTAAAATGGTAATTGGTTGTTCACTACTGACCCTTTTTAGTGATAAAAATATTAATTTTGGTCACAAGAGTTAAAATTTTGATATTCAAACAGTCATTAAATTAATAATGACCACGTATATCTAACATATTAAGATCCATAGAGTGACCACAATCATAGCACTATAAAGCCACCGCCGGGAAGTGCAAAAGAAGATGTACTTCATCTATAGTGTGAATATAACAAATTCACAAGACAATTTCTTTACGCAAGAGATCAGGGGAAAGTAAAGAAATGTAAACTAATAAGTTGACATAACTTTGACGAGAGGAGAATTTATGAAAACATAATGCCTACCCCTACCACGAAGAGGAAATACTTCAGCTACATGGTCAATATGTGAAATTTTATCTTTTCAGACAAAACAAGCACATGATGAGGACAATAGTAAGTAGATAAGTTTTGTAAAAACTAACTTAAACAAGAAATACCCATTTTAAGACATTGAGTAAGCATTTGGTTTGATTTGAGCACGAGATTAGCAATGGATATGGATATAATAGTTGAAGGGATGAGAATGGGTATGAAAAAAAAATGTTTGGTTTGTAACTTAGGTTTCTGTATTAATACCAATAATGTTGTTTGGTTGTTGCATTAATAGGAATGAAAGATAATATAATACCATTTTTACCCTTAATAAAAATAAAAATAATTTGCCCTTCATATGTTTATTGGGGCTATCTCCATATGTTTGTAAAAAATGAGAAGAATGAGAAGACGACAGTTCGATAATGGTAAGGAGAGTATTAAGAATAAGAACTAATTTAAGTATTGGAGTATTACTTAGAGCCTCCTCCTTCATTGGGAGCATGTAATCCATCATCCAAGTCTATAATTGACACATGACCAAAGAAGAACTGCAAATTTGTATGATATCAATTGCTTTATTTAGGAGAATCCAATCAAGAAGGAAAATTCAGGATGAGGCTTAAAGATTCAATCATGGGTTTGTTAGACCCTTAAGTCCAGACTACAAGATTATGTAAGTATTGATGAGCCTTAGCCAATACTTGACATGCAAGTCGGCACGAGAAAGGCGTGTTGACGAGGAATCAAGGTGAAGTCTTACAAGTTGGTGAGCAAAACCCGAGAAACTTGTGAAGTAGGAGAGGGATGCGGAAATTATTTGTGGAGATCTCGAGAGTAAGCGAGATTCAATACGTGTGAGCACGCGTAGGCTTGCATTGATAGAAATCCTTGATAAGAGGTGAGATTCAAATGTGAGGCCACGCCGAGTTGAAAAACTAAGTTATACGAGACCCGATGGTGTGCAAGAAGGCGCAAAGGTATATGAGAGACTCCGTGAGGATGTTCGAAGGCATGCGAGCGTGATGAGACACATAAGCACTTAACTTCGGTGAGGTAGGCCGGAGGTATATAAAGTGTGCGAGGTTTTATACTAACTCGGATTGTGACTTGTAACTTAGTCATAGAGCGATAAGACTGTACCATGAATGAGCTTGATCATAGAAGATAGACTTGTCTGTAAATGTGCATTGATGGACTTATGTGCAAATAGGTTGTGGTAGAAATACATTAGCAGTGACTTGACAACTGTGGATGATATGGCACATGACGACGTGACAAGATAAGATCACAGTGAATGAACATCATCTTTAAGAGATGAAGATCACGTAGAAGGATCATTTGAAGATAGATGGGATTTTTGTGGATAAGATTAATCTTTCCTAGATAGAATCTTTTAAATGTGATATAATCTTATTAGATATGATAAAATTGTGTTCTTAACTAGTAGAGTTCTATTAGGACTCTTAGTTATCTGAAGGAGCCTATAAATAGCGCTCATTAAAGTTGAGACCTATTCAGTATTCACTCTTGGGGAGTAATCACTCAGAGGAGAGAGCTTTGAGACTTAGAGAGTTTTTGGAGGAGAATTCTTATTGTAAGGGCTTTGAGTAGGGAGTTCCTTGTAAGGGTTTTGAGTAGGGAGTTCCTTGAGTGTTTCGAATAGGAGGTACTCGTGTCTTTTGTTAACATTTGTTGAGAGTTAATGAAAGAGTAGCTTCGGCTACATTTAAAATCTCTTGTTACTTTCTTTACTCTTTTACACTCGTATTTTTTTTATATGTGTGAGGGAAAAACTTTAAACACTTGTGGACGTGTAAGGTGATAGAGGGATAACAAAATTGTTCAGCAATATTCACTTGAGAATGCTGAATCTTGCTTAAGCATACTTAAGCGATATTGTCGTACGAAGGTGGGCGCGACTTGCGGTAGAAGTTTGAGTCCAAGAAAAGCCTTTGTGATAGGTGGATTAGTGACAACTTGACTTTCATAGTAGGAGAGTGAGTAGAACCTTTCTATAGAAAATTAAGGGATCTGTAGACATACATTATCAGCAATAGAAAGAACTCAGGTTAGTAAAAGGAAAATCACTGTCGTCGAATTTAGAAACTGTCGACAACAAGGTAACTCTCACACCAAAGGTGGGGCCAATGACATCAATAAGACTAAAGAACCATCTATGTGAGACAAATTTCATTGATGTATGATCTTGGAAAGATGGACCTAGAAACATTGCCACCCCATTTAAATGTTTCACATGATAGGACATTACCAACCCTAAATAACTCTTTCATTCACGAGATCATAAGTGAGCCACCCCTACCCAAATTCAATGTGTCTAACTTGGAGACGTTTAATGACACAACATACCTTATGGATAATGTAGCCCAATACTAAGAAACGGTGGACTTCTAAGGATCTGTAGACACCTTGAAATTTAAAGCTTTCTCTTTAACTTTAATGGAGACTATGATGGATTGATATCAAATCATTCTAAGAATGGATATCTCAAGTTTTGGGCAACTTAAGTCATATTTGAGGCTCATTTTTACATAAGAAGGGCAATTTTTTATGTGTTATAGATATGTGAGGAGAACCTTAAAAAGTGCATACAATAGGTTTAGCATGAAAGTTACTCAAGGCTCAAGCTTGAACTCTGTCATAGTAGTTATAGCCTAGAGAGGTCTACATTAGCATCAATATGTATGGAGTTCCTTTTTAACAGATAAGGTATACACTTTAGAGGAATTGCAAGAGTGGGCACAACTCTTCATCACCCTAGAGGAGGTAAAACACTCCTAGGAGAGAAATGAAAGATCATCATACATGATCCAACAACAGAGAAGAAATAGAAAATAAGATGTAGTCGCTTGAGACAATAAATACATTAAAGGCAAAAGAAGAGCTTGTAGGTCTAGATTATGTTAGAAGTAGTGATCTTATAAATCTATTGAAACTGCCAATGAATAACTGTAAGGTTAGACATTTAAATAAATTTTATCCTTTCCACTTAAACTAAACACATAAGACAGAAGAATGTAAGGATTTGTAAAAAGGCAAAGACTACTTGTTTGAAAAACCAATTAGAGCAATTTGTTACTAATAAATCTAGGGTTAAGAGCAATGGTAGATGCCAAAATAGGTCCTAATTAAGGGAATATAGTGACAGATCCAACTGAGCTTCACCTAGGGTCAAGGTATCAATACTATCATAGGTAGAGATTTTAGGATAAAAGAAAAACTCAGTTAAAAAAGATCTTATATGCCCTAAGATTTTATGTGAAATCATTGGTAAGGCAAAAAGGAAGAGGAGATTGAAAGAACAAACTATTTTTAGGAGAATTTTGAATTGGCTAATCCTCATGACAATGTTATGTTCATAATATCAAATTTTGCTACCTTTAAAATAAGAAGGAACCTAATCAACAATGATATATTGACATCTTGTTCTACAATGGCTTCATAGCTAAAAAATTAGCAAAATATATTTCAACAACATTGATTAGCTTTAATGGAGAACAAATCCACAACTTAGGAAAGATCATGCTATTACTTAAGATGAGGACTCAACTCATATAGCCCCTAGGTCTATATAATTATACATGGTTCACAAACATACAACTTACAATGCCATTTTGGGATGTCCATCCCTTTATTCCCTCAAGGTTGTGCTATAATCCTATTAGATATTGATGAATTTCCTAACTAAAATTGTGTAGCTTAGGTGCATAAAGATGTGAAAGATACTATATAGTACTACTAGACATCCGTAAAATATGAATGAAAGCTTTAGCGACAATGAAATTGATTTACAGGGATTGAGGAGAGAATAAGGGAGAACTGATAGAAGAGATGGTATAGATGAATATGGTAGATCTAAAAAAAGCAAAGATTATGAATGTAGGAAGAGCATTTATAAAGCCATTGTTGAGGAAATATGCAAACATTTTTGCTAGGAAGGCTAAAGATACAAGAAGACAATCCTAAAGTAGTGGCACACATGTTGAATGTAGATCCTAGATATAGCCTATCAAATTCTTTAGTATTGGGATCGTCAAAATAAACAAAAATGTTATTTCTATGAAAAATATCTAAAGGTATTTCAATCGATATACGAACGCAGGGCATTAGTATTTTCTCTCATTCTTGAATCAATTAGAGGGAGATAATGAATCTATTTATTTTCTTCTTTGCCAATAAAATATAATTCTCATGGGAATGGCAGCATATATGCAATTACATTAACCAATACAAATGATTTGAATAAGATTTGAATAATAAGAAATGATACTTTCTTTTTTTCTCGAAAATTTGAACATATTTCTTGTGTTTAACTTGATCATTATTTATTAAACGACTAGAAATATTGCTTATTTCAAAAGAAGGAGAATGAATATATATTTGATCTTGATCTTATGGAGTGAAAAAGGGGATGTACTGTATTTGCACGAGCCCCCAAGTAATATCTAATAAGCCAAGGAATTGAAAATTTTGCTAAGAGTTGGCTTCATATATGAGGTCTAATATCTATAATGTCTTGCCAATGTAGTGATGATCAAAAAGTTAAATAGGAAAAGTTAAACATGTGTAGACTTCATATACATTAATACAACTTGTCGTAAAGATAGCTACCCTTTGCCTAAAACCATCTAACCAGTAGATAGTATGTCAAACTATGAGTAGCTGAGCTTCATAGATATTTATTCTTTTTATAGCTAGGTTGCTATGTATAGGCCTGATGTAGAGAATAATTCATTTGTCACCCATAATGGAACTTATTAGTATTGAATGAAGGGCCAATTTCCCAAAGGTTAGTCAATATGGTGTTCACACCCTTACTAGACAAAAGTGTAAAATTCTATACCAATGACACAATCGTCAAAACCAAGAGTAAAGGAGATCATGTTATAGGACTAAAGATTACTTCGAGACTATATAAAAATTTAGAATGAACATAATAGTGTTTAAGCCTATGTTGCTTGCTAGATTAAAAAATTACAATTTTATTATTGAACACACTCTCAAACATGAGTATGTTATAACTTATATTGGTTATAATAATTACTTTATTTAAGAGTGTTTTAATTTAATTTTTTTAAAGAAAGAAAAGAGATTTGAGATTATCCCAACTGAATGAAGAACACAAAAGATTGAGAATTCCATTAGAAAACCTTCTCTTATCTTATGAATTTGTAATTTTCTTTCTTTTCTTGTTTATTGATTCAATGATGATGACTAACTAATTTGTTGATGTCTAGAAAGGAGGAACTCTAATATCTATTGTTTATTGATAGGCTTCAATTAATTAAGGAAGAGCTTTATATTTGAGAAATATCTTTATTAAGCTTAACATTGATTTAGTAACATCAAAAAAATCATTTCTAAATTTACATGCATTAGTGTAACATTCCGTTCCCATACTAAGCGTTAGAACCCTAAAATTTGGTACATGTGAAATCAAAGAGATATTAAGAAAAATTCATTTTCATACTCATGAATAATGTTGGCATACATACAAGTGAATTTGAATTTTTGTAGAATAAAATGACTGTACATGCTCCCATATGATATTTTTTGGGTATAATTGAATTATAAATGTGTTATATTGAGAATTGTAGTTTTTATATACTGGAAATTGATTTGGACAGTGTAGTTTATTGATTTAGAATTTTTAGTGAAGTTTATGAATTTTTCGAGAATTCAATGTATTTTGGACTAAGAAAAATGTCAAGTCATAGAGCAATTCAAGAAAAGTAGTATGAATAAAAGTCCAATGGTAGTGGAAATTTTTATAAATGACATTAAGATTTAATGACAAGTGTCACTAAAGATTGGGAGAAAATTGGATTAGAAATTGGAGACAAATGAACCAAGCAACTAAGTGTTATTTAGCATAAACCATTTGAGTGGAAGGTGTCATGACACCACCAAGTTTTTAAAACCCACCTAATTTCCCATTTGAAAGACAACCTCGTTGTCTTTCATTTTCACTAATCACATTTTCATCTTCCTCACTACTTTCCTTATACGAAACTCCTACCACCCTCCACTATGTGATTTTTGACCGTAATCTTATACTGGCCACTTCAATACCTTGCTATCCTCCTTGTTAGCCCCCGAAATTCTTCTCTTATTGAATAAGTATGATTTCAATTTGTTTTGAGGTTTTGATTAATTACTTGTTTTTGTTTCGAGTTAAATTGGCATGTCAATGTTTGGAAGATTTATGGCTTAAATTGATGGAATTAGAAGTATTAAATGGAGAAATTAAGATTAAGTTAGAGTATAGTATGGTGTAAGTGAAAATGAAGAAGTAAAAATGTATAAGGGCAAAATGGGAAGATCATTTAAGGTTAAAAGGTATAAGGCTTACATGGAGGGGCATAATGGACATTTGATGATTATTAGGAGTGGAAATTGGAAGAAGAAAAATGAAAAGAAGAGGGAAAGAAGAGAGTCTCGTGGAAGAGAGGAAGAAAAGAGAGAAAAGCTAGGGTTTGAAGAGTTTGAAGATTTTGAAGCATTAACAAGTAAGTATGAGTTTATTCCATCTTGTTTTGGTTAGATGAAACCCCAATATAGCTGTTGTGAAGTTGTTAGTGAATGCTATATGCAAGTGTTCTCTTTTAGGGTTAATGATCAAAGATAGATTTTGATGTTTTATTGATGATATTGGGTTGGAATGAGCTTAGACATGAAGTATAAGAGATGGTTTAGGGTTTAGATGTGTTATATTTGAAAGATGGGAGGAATATGGTTGACGAATGTGGAAAAAACAAATTTTTGGAGGATTTTGGCTTCGCACGTCATGACCTGCATATGCGCACGTCGCGGTGCGTGCCATCATCCTCGCAGTGGCGAGAGGCCATTTTCTTGCATCGATATATTTTTGGTATTTTGGGCATAACTTTTGCTGTAGATGTCCAAATGAGGTGACTTTTGATTCCTTGTAAACTAGAGATATAGGGATACAAGTTTTATGAAGAAATGAAGTTCTAATTCAGTCTCTAAAGATATCAAATTTTGGATGGAATTTGAGTATAGAATTTTTGTTTTAGCATAAGTTACAGTTCAAATTGTTAAAGTATGACTTTCCGATTTCTACACCAAATTGAATGGAATTTTGGTTGTTGTTTAAGGAAATCAAGTGAGGCAAGAGGAGCAAGAGGAACAAGAGGAAAGACATTCCTAAGCAAGTTTATAAGCAAGGAACTCAAGGTGGGTACACGTTTATAATAGAGTAA
>JANSVB020000106.1:104353-115784 GCA_025504935.2 Erythroxylum haughtii | reverse complement strand
TGTTCTAGATAAATGTAAACTCTATCTTATGTTATCTTGTTAGATTCTATCTTATCAGTTAGAGTCCTATTTGGATGGGAGTGTCATCCAATTGGTTCATGTAATCTTATCTAATATGGATAGACGTGATCTTAGGTAGTACAAATTTAGTAGGAATCTGTGACCCCAAGTTAGGATGTCTATATATAGCTCATTCGAGCTTTGCTCTTCTCAATTTAGTCGGGAAATAAGAGAGAGCATTTTTTGTATTCTTTTAAAGAAAAGTAATATAAAGTTGGTCTTTTGACCGTATCTCTTTGTGTTTTTCTTGTTGCCTATATTTTTTGTTACTTCTGTGTTGTTTTTTCGAGTGTGTGTGAGGTAAACACTTCGAAGGTTGGGGAAAGGTTGAGTCTTGCTTTAACGGATCTAAGTGAGATTGTCGTATAAAGGGTGTGAATGAGCAACTTCGGGTGAAAGTTCAAGTCTCCAAGGTGACCTTTGTAACACTTAGCACGGTGGTTATTTTCTCTATATAGGGATGTCAAATGTGGCCCAACCTGGCCAAGCCCAATTTTGATCCCGACTTACTTGTGGTTCGTTAGGCCATGGGTCGAGTCACGAGTTGGTTAGACCACAGGCTAACCTATCCCATCCTGTGAGGCCACGGGCCGATCCATGGGCCACTTCTACCCATGGTTGAGCTGGGCTGAGCCAAGACTAGCCTGGGCCCAACCCGGTCCATTGACAAGTCTTACTTTATGAAGGTCATGATAAATAAGGTTAAGGTTGGGACAACCAAAATGGCCAAAATAAGACGTGTAACATTTTGAAAGATTTTTCTATCTATTCATTGTGTTGCAATCATAAATATTAAGAAGGAATTTAGTAGCAAATGCTTGTAAGACTGATGAAATTTTCAATATGTAAATGGCCTGTAATAACCATAACTTATGATGAGATTTTCAATGTAGGGATATGGTATGTGTAATTTTGTCACTTGTATAAACCACTTTGAGATATGTGAGCAAGTCTGTTAACACAGATAAGTATATGAATTATGATGTATGTTTGTCCTATCTTTGGGAATCGTTGGATTGTCTAGGTCAATTTTGTGTGCATCTGTATATCTTCCTAGGGGATATTAGGGTGTCACAGAAAGCTAAGGGCAGAGTCCAAATGGATTCAAAATATAATTATTATGACTATAATTACTTAGAATGCAAAGGATATTAATTTCCCAAAAAATAATAAGTAGGTAATGACTTTTTGAACATAAAGAAGCCTATGTTGGTAAGACTTCTAGAATCAAAAATAAAGGAGAGAAAACTCAAAATCAGTATGTGGTTTTTCGGGAAATCTTGAGACATATTGATAAATCACCAACACCATAAAAATAGAACAATCATTATTGCATTCAATTCTAGTAAGTTGAAGGTGATTAATGACAAATATTATACTTAACTTATTCACTTAGAAAATGAGTTTTTAAACAGTTCAAGAATTCTTTGCATATAAATATGCTGCAAAATTTTTATTTTTAAAACCCAAACTTTAGAGGCACTTAGTTAATATTGAATATAGAATGAATAATCCTTGGATAATCCTAGGAGTTTTTAACATCCGTCTCTATTCATACGAAGCAGAAGGAGAAAACATAAGTATAAGCCTACAAAATGATGGATTCATTAAATGTATTTACAAAATTAGTACAACAAACCTAAAATTTGATAGAAACCTCTTAACTTAGAACAAAAATTAGTAAGAAAAATGGCTAATAAGGAAGAAGCTTGATAAATTTAAGGTGAATAGTCAAATCTCAGCTAGGAAAGCTCATTTTAACAATCCTATATTTTTATACCAGTCTCTAATAGAGGTCTAGATTAAGTAATCCTCTAGCTTAAGTAATAACCCTTTTAAAGAGGAGCTTAAAATTTTTGAACAAAAGGAGAGTTAGTGGCACTATAGAAACTATAATGAATAAGATTCAAGCTCTAAACCAAGCTAAAAAAAACATATGCAGATCCTAAAAATGTAAACTCAAGCAAGTACAAAAGGAAGCTTTACTTAGTTACACTTAAGCTTTAGAGTTCCACTCCTTCCTTCTAAAACAGAGAATAAGAATACTTTGATTACACTCAGGCTCTAGAGTTTCACTCCTTCCTTTTAAAACAAAGAATAAGATTACTTCAGTTAAAGAAAGAAAATAGAAATTGTAATTACTTCTGTAGTTCCATACTCATTAGGAGAATATGACTAGAATTTCTACCTTACTTGGACCTAGTAGACCAATATTCACTTCATGAAAGATCTGAAGGAAGTTGTATTTAAATCATTTCAAAGATACAATTGGAGCAATAAGATAAATAGGGTCTTCTATGTTAAGTCAAGAAGACTTCACTTCTATTAATTTTGGTGACAATCAAATAATAATAATCTTAGAAATATATGAACTGTTTTGATAAGTTGCAAAACACAGATGAAGCAAAACACAGACGAAGTGAAAAACATAGACGAAGCAAAAAAATCAAACGATACAAAGAAGAAGACACTCTAGAATGTTAGACAGTTAGTTAGTTGGAGTTAGTTACAGAACTTAACTAAATAACAATTACCAGAAGAAACAAAAAGTAGTTTCTCAAGAAGACAGTTAGAGATTTAGGCTATAAATACTAGTCCTAGTTGAAGACTAAAATAACTTGAACTTTTTTCTTACTTAGAAAAATTTGTATTCAAAGTGCGAAACAAGAGAGCGAATACTACTATAACGAAAAGCTCACAATATCTTTCTTAGAGAGAGAAAAAAAGGCTAGAGCCTGGAGAGGCTAAGATAACAGAAAGAATACTTTGTGTAAAAGGCCTGAAGAGGCTCTGGAAGGGAAGAAAGAATACTTGTAAAGTTGAAAAGTATAGTGACATCTCAGACGAATTCTGAGAACTAGGCGTAGCCCAAGGTTTGGGGTGAACCAGTATAAGATCGCGTAGTCTATTCTCTAATCCTTACACTTTAATTTTCTTATTGTTAAACAAGTAGATAAAAAGAAATTGTGATTTTGATACTTATAAATTTTAGTAAAGTATCTTTGTTATTCGTTTGATAGTTAAAAAGATTTTCAAGAAATATCAAAAGATTAATATTCTCAAGAAGTTTACACAATTCAACCCCCCTTCTTGTGTATTTTGTATATTTTACGTGATTCCTATATTAACAAGTGATTTACTTCAAATTATTTAGATTAATAAGTTCTTTAATAAACTTGGTATAGTTTCTTATATTATTAAACAATAATGTGATGTAGAACATTAGAGTCATTAGACATGCATATACTGTACATCAAAGATCTAAATATGTATTTAGGTAGTTTTCTCTAATTATGATAACGATTAGGATGAAAGTTGTAAGATTTAAACAAATGCTCACTAAAGAGAATCTTGTAGAATTCTCTTACTAAACCATAGTCTCAATAGTATCATGATCGCATTACGGTGATATACTTAAATGATTAGCTTAGATCAAGTGGAAGATTGTTGGGTTATGCTATATAATCAATTAGTTGATTATAAATTTTATTAAGAAATCTAGTGGGAGTTCCTGCTGAGACGCAGGGTCTAGGTATTTTTTAATACTGAAAGAAAAATCTACGCAATAATTATTATATAATTAAAGTTATTATGAGATCATAATTATGAGACTTAATATGCCTTTATGTGCCATTCATTAATTTTTCATAGTTATCATTTCAACAAGATGGGATATTGATCAAATGGTAAAACTAACACACATTATGGTTCTTTCTTATAAAGAAACTAATCAATATTATAAATTAAAGTATAAAAATACTTAAACAAATATGTGGGTAGTTATTAAAGAATAAATTTACTAAACTAGCCCAATTACAAGGACTCTAAAGAAATACATTACGTGTCTTTGAATTTTCTCATATAATGAATGTACAGTTAGTCGTTATACTTGAGATTACCAAGACATTTCATATGAAAATTACTGTGTTTTGATGTTACATAAGTGATATTTTATTTAGAGTAGCTCAATTGGTAGAACTTTGATATAACATGAACTATATGGAGATAGATGAGTAAGCCAATAATATATTTATTATCCTAAAGTAATTAGAAAGAATGTTCCATTATTCTTAATTATTAATGATTTAGGGAATTTTATTACTAGAGTGATTGGGATTTGAAAAGTATATTTTCAAATATCAATTATAAATCACTTACTAATTAGCAAAAACAAATATAATTCAAACGAACATGATTGGATTTAAGTAGAGTATAGGCTAATTTTAAACTCTATTTTCAATTGAAACATCAAATGAAAAAAGGATTAAAAGGATTAAATTATATGTTATAACCAAGCATGGATAGGTAAGTCAAACCATTTTAGCATTCCTAATGTTTAGATAATCATGGCATGTTATTAGACATCAACTATAAGATAATCAAAACATGCCGCTAAAAACTCTACTATGAAATATTTGAATTAATTAAAATTAAATTGTAATTATTTTTATAGTTATACTTTAATTATAATTATAAATTTTGATTTTAATTAGAAAGAAACTATTTCTTTTTTATAAATAGGAAGAAATCATAAAGGAGTTAACAATCTTATATTTTCCTCTCAAATTGTTTGAGTTCTTTTTCTTTAATTTTTGAATAACTTTAAAGGTTGGACAAGTGGACAACTTTAGAGTTGATAGTTTGAGAAGAAAATTGGAAAAAGGTACATTTCAACTTGTATTTTTTATTTGTTATTATGTTATTCAATTAAAGAGATCTAATAAGAAAATTTAAAAATTAATTTTCTGCTACATTTTTTATCGATTATGGTCAGTTTTATGCTATTAAAATGACTAAGATAGGATTATAAAGAAGATTGTATCGATTTATTACACATGAAATATCTTCATTCTTCCAAAATTTTGGTTCAATTAAGTTGTTCTTCTCCTTATCAACTTAAAACTCATATTTCATTTGAGTGATCCTCTTTTTATTTTGATTATACTTGACTCATTAACTTATTAAATCATCTTTGCCATTATATGTGGATTACTTGATTATTTTATGTAACTTTTCTTACTCTTTAAGAAAATATAAAATTATTAGAAGGAACATGATTTGATAACATTAAAAAAATGTGTTGGAACACTCTTACTAAGAAGGAAATAAAAAGAAAAAACTCAATTTAATTTCTAAATTTTCAATCAAAAGTATTGACATTTTGATCAAATGAAATTTAAGCTTATAAATTATAATTAAATATTTTATACATTTTAAAAGTATTTTTAAGTTGATTGTTTTTAATACATTATTTAACTTACTAATATAGTGTTCTTATACTTTAAACTTGGAAAACTTACAAAACTTCTATGATATTGATTCTTTCTAGTATAAATCAATTAAAATATAATTTAGTGAGAATATAATAAAATTTAAATTTTAAGAATATAGTTCTAATGTTTTATTGCTTCCCTTGCATCTAGTACAAACATTAACCAAGTGTAGGTATTGCAACTCTAGTGAAAGGCAATGCACTGCTTCTCTCTACATCTTTGCATTATGCTCAATCCTTATTGTTCGTGCACAAAATTTCCTAACAATGCCTAACTTTCTTTATCTTCATTTCATCTTCATTAGCTACTTGTTGATGATCTACTTGACTTTTTTTACTGCTACTTCTTATAACCTTCGTGTAAGTTACTCGACCCCTCTTAGCTTCTACTTGAACACTTAATCTTTGCTTCTCCTTTTCAGTCTTTGGGCTATTATCTACTTCCTTCTTCCCCTTAGAGTTCTTAACTTTTAAAGGGTACCTATAGAAACCTCGTTATCTTTCAAGTCCTGCTTTTGACCAATAGATAATAACTTTCCAACCTTAAACAATAACATCCCTCAACCTGCTAAACCTACTCTTACCAAGGATATTGCTGGTTCTTCTTTGAATAATGAACAGAATGCAAATTTAAGCTAGGTCATTCGAAAGTCTTAGGTCTAGGTTACTAGAGACATAAGACCTAAGTTGAAGTTTAATTACTTCCCACCAAGTGAGGTAGTTAACCATAGAATAGATTCTCTACCATTAGATATTCTGAAGGCAAATGCAAGTAGGTGAAACTCCACCATCCTTAGTTTTTTCTAGATATAGTTTTTTCTAGATAGAAGGGTTGCATTCCTTGTCATAAAGTAACGGGCTCTACATAATTGGAAAGAACATGGATTATTGGATGTATTTGTTAACAATAAGGATGTTTTCCTTTTTAAATTTGCTATACATAAAGATACTGAGAAGATTATTCAAGTTGATCCTTGGTATATCTTTAACAAACCTTTATTTCTACAACTATGGAGACCAATACTAAAAATGAAATAGCTCAAATAAGATAATATCCCCATATTGATATGTATCCATAAATTCCCTTGAGAGAATTGGACAACAAATGGACTTAGCTACCTAACAAGTTATATTTGTAAGCCTATATCAATGGATTAAGCCATTGTTTAGATAAGAAGGATGAATTTTGTAAGAATGTGTATTTTAGTCACTTTAATGCTTGACTTACTTGTAGTTGTCCTTTTATTAGACTCAATGAGGATCTCCAACCTATTGAAGACCAGTTGATAGTCTCCTACGCTTGGAAACCTCAACTTACTATTAAGAAAATCTAGAAGCCCACAGGTAGAATCTTTCTTTTCTGCGATTATTAAGAGCTAATAGGGAATATACAACATATAAAATAAGGCAATTGTGAATGATACAAAATAGTAATATCCCTATATAGGTTAATAGCTACAGTTGCAATGAAGATAACAAGTCCCATAATGATATTAATAATGCGGAGTGTATTATAATAGTGTCTAATTCTTTACATTTTAAACTATATTGCACAAAGATTTGTACTATTAGTCCCCGAGGAAAGATCACCAATAAGTATTCATCCTATAGAGGGAGTTAACACCAAAAGCATGGAAGGGAACAAATCTAAAATTGCCATCATAGGAAGTTTAGTAGGAGAGATTGGTCTTTTATATTCAAATGATGCTATCAAAGCAATTGTGATGCTAGTCACTAAGGATATATCATTTACAAGTCCTAAGATAATCTCTGGTCTATCTATTCTTTGGACTCCAATAGTTGCTACTAATAAACTAGGTAAGATAAACCAAAGTTTTGAAACAATCACTAAGAGGAGATCTAATAGAAAGAAGAAGACTTCAAGTATGGAACCTCCATAATGAAAAATCCTCTCTTGGAATGTAGGGGAAGCTAATACTCTCATTAAAAAGCTACATATAAGAAACTTGAATAAGTAGAATAAGATTTAAGTTGCTAGCTTTTTTAGAATAGAATTGAAAAGGGAAATTATAGCTTACTAAAGTGTTTTCCAACCTTCTAGAGAGAGATCACCAGCCATAATGCTCATCCCAATGGCTGATTATTAATCCTCTATAACTCTTCCATGGTTTCTTCCTTTCTTACGTTCATCTTTGAATAGTTAATCAATTTGGAGATATTAGATAAGTATTCTCATTAATCCTTTTACATTTCCTTTATTTATGCATTCAACACTTCTTGTTAGAAAGCTTTTCTCTGGAATTTGATCACGGATATAGCATCCACCATTACCACTTCTTAGATCATCTTTGGGGATTTTAATTCCATTCTTAAGCTAGAAGAAGATGAAGGTCCTAGATCTATGGGAATTCCTTGCGTATATTTAACAAAGTGTGTTGAAGAAGCTCATTTTGGTGACATTCTAGTTGGATGTAATTATTTTACTTAGAGTAATAAAGAACCTGGGGTGAACAAACTTGAATATGTAGAATAAGATTCAAGTTGTTAGTGTTTTTAGACTAAAATCAGAAAAAGGGAAATGATAGCCTACTAAAATATTTTCCAGCCTTTTGGAGAGAGATCACTAACCACAATGCTCATCCAAAGGGTATATTAGTAATCCACTATAACTCTTCCATGGTTTATGCCTTCCCTATGTTCATCTTTGAATAGTTAATCAATATAAAGATATCATATAAGTATTCTCATTAATTTTTGTACATTTCCTTTGTATATGCATCCAACACTTCTTATTATATTCATCTTTGAATAGTTAATCAATATAGAGATATCATATAAGTATTCTCATTAATTTTTGTACATTTCCTTTGTATATGCATTCAACACTTCTTATTATAGAGCTTTTCTCTGGAATTAGATCAATGATATAACATCCACCATTACCACTCCTCGGATCATCATAGGGGATTTTAATTCCATTCTTAAGTTATAGGAAGATGAAGGGACCATATCTATGGGAATTCCTTGCACATATTTTAAGGAAAGTGTTGAAGATGCTCATTTTGTCGACATTCCAACTAGATGTAATTATTTTACCTAGAGTAATAAAGAACCTGGGGTGAAAAAAACTTGAACATGTAGAATAAGATTCAAGTTGTTAGTTTTTTTAGACTAGAATTAAAAAGGGAAATGATAGACCACTAACATATTTTCCAACCTTTTTTAGAGAGATCACTAACCACAGTGCTCATCCCAATGGTAGATTAGTAATCCTCTATATCTCTTCCATGTTTTATACTTGTCCTACATTCATCTTTGAACAATTAATCAATATGGAGATATCAAATAAGCATTCTCATTAATATTTCTACATTTCATTTATGTATGCATTCAAAACTTCTTATTAGAAAGCTTTTCTCTAGAATTAGTAACATCCATCATTACCACTCCCTAGATCATCACAGGGTATATTGAAGAAGATGAGGGTCCCAGATCTATCGAAATTCCTTGTATAGCTTTTAAGAGGTATATTGAAGAAGCTCAACTTGTTGACTTTTCAACTGGACATAATTATTTTTCCTGGGGTGAATTTCATTAGAGAAAAGCTTAATTGTAGCCTTGCAAATATACAATGGATGATGGAGTTTCTCAATTGTCTTTTTTCCTATCCTGGCAGTAGTTTATTTGATCACTGACCTATCATTACTCAAACTTGTGCTTTCAATACCGAAAAGCCTTCTAGATTTAACAATTTTTCAACTAAGCTAGCAAGTTTTAAAGATGTGGTGTGGAGGGCATTGAGAGTAAGGCTTACTAGAGCAAAGAAATACATTTTGTTTAGGAAATTAAGGCTCATTTCAGAAATATTGGTAATACGTACCATATGTTAAATACAACTATGTATAGTTTGGATAGCATTCAACAATAAGTCTATAACAATCCTAGATCTACCCAACTATTGGAAATGGAGAAAATGGCTCTCCATAACTGATTGGACTATTTCTTATTAGTCTATTCATAATAAACTGCAAGTGCACAATGTAGTTATAACTAGTTCCGGTAAGTACAGGTCGATCCCACGAAGACTATGAATACTAGTAATCACCTTTCCCCTATTTTCTAGCCTAAGGATTGATTTTAGATTCTTAATAGAAAGAAACTAAAACTAAAGATAACAAAATAAAATAAGAAACAATAATGATGGTGCAAATCACTTAGAAAACATTCATTGTTAGAAATTAGTATCTAGGCTTAAGTTCTCCTAAAACCTTAATAGATTGATCTTTTATCATATAGTTGTTTGTTTATGTATTGGATCATCGAGACTCTTATGGTATGCTAGTAGTTGACTTTAAATCTTCTAAGACTAATCCTAAAGTCTCTAATTGAATTACTTAAGTTAAATCTTATAGGATTGTGTTACCAATTTATAGATCCCTCTATTAGGTTTCACCCTAATCCGGAGGATTTATGTCATCCTATCTTTAAGGTTACAATCAAATCCTTCTAATTACGGTAGATCTATTCAAACTAGGATTTCTCAATCTCTACGTATGAAATCAGATTATGAGGGGCTATCAGAATATAAATAAAACATGTAATCAGATCACAATATATCAAACAACCAGCTACATTAATAAAAGAATCAAATCATGTCAAAGTAATAACATAAGGTTCATCTAACCTAAATACTAAGTGGAAGTTTAGTTACACATAATTGAATATGAAATCAAACATACATTGAAATAAAAATAAATAGAAAACAACAGGTTCATAATTCTAAATCTCCCTAAATATCTTCTATCGAATGTTATAGCGATATAAAGGCTTGATATTGTATTCTGATGGATCTTTCAACCAAATATTCATGTTTCTTGCTTCTTTGGAACAAAAGTTTACCTAGGGAATGACTTGATGTCGAGAAATCACCTCTTAAAAGTCACCTACTTTTCTTCTACCTAAAAAATGTCACTTTTATATTGAAATCTAGGTTTTTGGGTTATGCACGACTGTGCACATGAGTGTGCATAATTGGACAACGCTAGACTTCTGCACACCCATGCACTTTTTTCATATTTTTGTTTTTCCTATTTTAGCTGCATTTTTTGCCCGACTTCCTCTCCTTTTCGTCCATGAAGGCAATTATCACCTATAAACACAGTTGAAGTATATTGAATATTAAATATAAAATAAAAATATCAAATATTAAAAAAATACATTAATATGGGTGTTAAAATATAATCAAATATTCATATATCAAACATCCCCAAAATTAAGTTTTTGTTTGTCCTTAAGCAAATGATAATCAAAATTATAAATTTTACAATGTCAATCTGTCACCAATCTCAACTTGTCTATTCATAACATCATATATCTTGATAAATCAAATTAATGTGCAATCATAATCAAGTTGTCACAAAATTTAACTTCCTAAGTAATATTAATAATAATCACATCAATAATCTTGAAATCAAAAGCATAACTCTTTACACTCTCGCTAAGGTTTCACTCAATGGACTCAAGTTTTAGGGTGAAAAATATCAAAACTCTCAATTAATGCATATCAAAATTCTTACCGCAAGCTTGAAGTAAAATCACATCTCCTCCACTTATGTACAAACCAAAAATAAAAATCAAAAGGTTATTTAACGTGTTGTAGTGGGGCTTAGGTAAGGTATGAATGGGTTAATAAAAAGGGTTAAAAGTAAAGGAAATTTACTCAAAGAGATATTATAAGACTAGTTCACAAAACATAAAATTAAAACTAACTCATGGGTTGCCTTCCAAACAACACTTCTTTAACATCGGTAGCTCAATGTAACTTTCACATTTCTGCCATCCAGGGTTAACAATCAATGGCTTATTTCCACCCTTTTCTCGACATAGGGGTTTTGTAGTTTGTAAGCAAGCCAACTAATGAAAGATTATTACAAGGATATAATTTATCAAATTAATAAATCCAATTTCAAACAATAATGTTGTTTTTAATGACAAACTATTAATGAAAGAGGGAATAACAAAACTGTTAGACCCCGAATTTTCTTTTATGATGTCATTAAGTGTGAACTGTGATTATTTTATGTTTATGGTTTAGTTTGATTAATTGGAGTATAATTGAGGTTAATTAAGGTTTAATTA
>JANSVB020000106.1:49309-69103 GCA_025504935.2 Erythroxylum haughtii | reverse complement strand
CTTCCAATTATTCATCGAATAATAATAAGAAAATTATTTCTTTTTCTTTCTGTAAGGAACAAAACTCTTATTGTGATGTACTTTGCTATTAGTAAACCCTAAATCACTCTTATCATTAGGGTGTCCATAATTTCCAATGATGTCGTTCATCTTTTTCATACTTTTAGTAAAGGTTGATAAATCTGCTGAAAGAGTATTAATCCTTTGTTTCTATCTACAGTCACTTTCTTTTTCATATTGTCTACTTGTTTCTTAAGGCAGACGTTTTCTTTCCATGTCTTCAAGTTTTTTGCAAATTTCTTTTTAAAAGCTCTATATTACTTTAATATAGCAAGTGAATCTTCTAATAGTTCTAAATATGGTTCTTGAAGTTCATTAAGATTAGAAGTTATGCATTCCTTTTCAGCTACTAAGCATATATTTGCTTGTACTGATGCTTCTGAATCGGAATCAGATTTGGACGAATCCAAATCTTCCCAAGTTGCCATCATGCTCTTTTTGTTTTCTTTACTTTTCTTTTGTTTTCTTTTGAGCAATAGACATTCAAACTTGTAGTGTCCTGGTTTGTTGCACTCAAAGCAGATGATAGAAGTTTTCTCATTCTTGACTTCGTCTTTGCTATTTTTCTTGAAAGAAAAATCTTTATTTCCCTTTGCTTTCTTTTTTCACATCCTACTAATCTTTCTTGAAATGAAGGATAGTTCATCATCATCTTCACTCGAATCTTGATCTTATTCACTGGTATCATTATTCTTGATTCCTTCAATCTTTAATGCTTTTGAAGATGTACTTCTATTTCTTTTGATCTTTTGATTCTTCTGACTAGCTTTTAATGCTATAGATTTGTCTCTTCTAGGTTTATGTTCTGCATCAAGCTCTACTTCATATATCTTCAAAGAACCAAGCAATTCATCTAGCTTCAATCTACTTAAGTCCTTGGCTTCTTGTATTGCTGTAACTTTGGGTCTCCATCTTTTAGGAAGACTTCTGAGAATCTTTCTAACATGGTCTTGATTATCTTAGATTCTCCCAAGAGCTTTAAGTCCATTGACGATAGTTTGAAATCGTCCAAACATCTAATCAATCGATTCATCCTCTTTCATCTTGAACAGCTTATACTGATGTACAAAAATACTGATCTTGGACTATTTCACTTGATTTGTGCCTTCATGTGTGATATATAAAGTGTCCCACATTTCCTTTGCAGTTTTGCATCCATGAACTGTATCATATTCACTTTTGCTTAGGGCACAACTCAAAAAGAACTTGGCCTTTGAGTTTAATTAAATCAAGCTTTCTGATTGGCTGACCGTTTGACAGAAGGAATGATATTGCCTTCATCTTCTATTGATGTGTATGGTCCATTCTCGATGATATTCCAAAGATCAATATGTGTGGATTCTATAAAGAGCCACATCCTATCCTTCCAGTAATGATAATCCTCACCATTGAACGCAAGAGGTCTTGTGACGAAGGCACCTTCAGCTATAAAACATGTAATTCAGCCATGGATCTTTATCCTCACTTTGTATAGGTAGTTTTTGGAAACTCAGCTCTGATACCAACTGAAGTAAATTACTTGTTAATATAGGAATCACGTAAAATATACAAGATACGCAAGAAGGGTGGTTGAATTGTGTAAACTTCTCGAGAATATTAATCTTTTGATATTTCTTGAAACTTTTTCAACTATCAAATCAATACCAAAGATACTTTACTAAAGTTGATAAGTATCGAAATTGTAATTTCTTTTTATCTACTCGTCTAACAACAAGAAAATTAAAGTGTAAGGGTTAGAGAATAGACTCTGCGATTTTATACTGGCTCACCCCAAACCTTGGGCTACATCCAGTCTTCAGAGTTCGTATGAGATTTCGCTAAACTTTTCAACTTTACAAGTATTCTTTCTTCCCTTCCAGTGCCTCTTCAGGCCTCTTACACAAAGTATTATTTTTGTTATCTTAGCCTCTCCAGGCTCTAGCCTTTTCTTTCTCTCTCTAAGAAAGATATTGTGAGCTTTTCGTTACAGTAGTATTCGCTCTCTTGTTTCGCAATTTGAATACAAATTTTTCTAAGTAAGAAAAAAGTTAAAGTTATTTTAGTCTTCAACTAGGACTAGTATTTATAGCCTAAATCTCCAACTATCTTCTTGAGAAATTGCTTCTTGTTTCTTCTGGTAACCGTTATTTAGTTGAGTTCTGTAATTAACTCCAACTAACTAACTGTTTGACGTTCTAAAGTGTCTTCTTCTTTGTATCGTCTATTTTTTTTTGCTTCGTCTGTGTTTTTCACTTCGTCTATGTTTTACTTCATTTGTGTTTTGCTTTATCTGTGTTTTGTGTTTCGTCTGGGATGACTAAGTGATACTTACATTTTTCTGCACACTTAATAAACTTATTAAAACAGTTCATATATTTCTAAGATTATTATTATTTGATTGTCACCAAATTAATAGAAGTGAAGTCTTCTTGACTTAACATAATCATTTCCATTAAACGAACATGCATTATGATCAACTCAAATATATAATTGAATCTTTAATATTTCATATAAGTATCAATATGTCAAATACCAAACAACTTTAGTATATTATCTATATAATTAGATTAGAATAGGTAAACAAATTATGTATCTATCTTTATAAATTTAATTTACATAATTAAGTTATTAACTTTTCATATCCAATAAGAGTTGTTTTATCATCAACAAATGAAAAAATTAATTTTTTTTCTCTAAGAGTAGGATTTCTCTACACATTCCTAGTAAAGAGTACAACTATACTTCCACTAACTTTCTTGTAGACTTAACAAATTAATATTCATCAACAAAATAAACTCTTTGAATTCATCATTCAAGTGAACTTTCTAACATCTCGTAACCTTTTGACTATACATCAAATACATCAATGAAGGCATTAGTTCTATTTGGAACCACCATAACGAGATTTGAAAATTTTCAAACTTCATCTAACTCCCACTACCTATCTTGAGAACTATTCTCCAATAAATATACATAAAAAATTTATTCATTGACATTTGTAATATTATAACCAATACATTTTAGACATCACATAACTTTTTTGTATCCAATTTAGTTATAAAATCATTAGATAATACATGCTTCAATTAAGTATCAAACCCCAAAATTATTAATTTGACCTTTTAAAAGTCTTACCATTCTGTATCTTACATGAAATCAAGCTAACTGGTTTAATTGGAATTGTCGAAGGCAAGTTTTTGTACTCAGCATAGTTTTAAAAAATAAATATTACTTCTTATGATATCTTATATTACATTTTACTTCTTATTAAGACCATATTATTATATAATTTAGTTATGGAGAAATTCACCAGAAAATCTTATTCCATAAGGATAATCAAGAAAGCTTAAGTCCCACTGTATTAGTCTCATCAAAGTATGTAGCATTTTCAATGCTTAATTTCTACTTAGGTTTAAATAATTCAAAATTTAAAATTTTTATTCAATATTAATGAAATAATATTTTAAATCAATATTATCCATATAATAATATGACTACATTGTATGAAGTCATTAGTAAATTTGACATATAAGTATCTATCCTTTTATGAATTATCGTTACATCAAATACATCATATGTACAAGGTTTAAAAATTTAGTGCCATAAACATCCTTTTATTGATGGTTGATTTGTTCATCCTTTAACCTAACAAGTTTCACAATTTGCTTATGGTTTATAATAAATCGACATATATATTCGTGTATAGAGTTATGATTTTCATTATGATGATTTAACCAATATGTTAGAAAAGGATACTTTTAGTTATTTAATTTCGTATTCTTACCACTTATGTGAAGTGCAATACTCTCTTGATCCAACACATACAAACTATTTATATGAACTTGGATCATCTACTTTTTACTCAACAATCTATTTCTCATTGTGCCTTAAATATTGTAGTAATATTGAATCCAAATTTAGTACTAAATACTCAAAAGCATGGAGTAGAAATATATATGATCTCTATCATGTCTTATATTGTCAAGAATGTTTTACAACTATCTTCCTCTAATGAAAATTATTATTATAATATAACAAATTCTTTCAATTATAGTCTTTATTTATACTTTTAATGGGCTAAATTGAGTGGAATGATTCCATCAAGGTACTTTACCTTTTAGCTCCATTATATACAACTATTTGCAATGTACTATCATGTTGTTTGAATCTATCTTAAATGTTGCCATTAAAGTTTGTAAGACATTAGTAAAATATAAAATGTCATCATATTTTTTCATCTATATGACATTGACGCTTAAACTTTTTCATCAAATTCCTCAATAAGGATTAATAGCAATATGATATAATGGACACATAACTATATTTTATCCTTCTGAGAACTCTTTTAAACCAAACATATGTCTAAGAAATTTGATTCTCTAATTCTTAGTATAAGTTATAATAGAGTAAGGTAATTTTTACTTGGAACAAAATAAATGTAAAGAAATAAGTAATAGGCTATATACTATAACAACCAATTAAGATTAAGATTTTAATTATGTATTTGTCTTCTCATACTTTTTAATGCAAAATAATAGCTCTCACTACTATTATGAAAATATTTCTCTTATCTTTATAGTAGGATAGATTTAATTTAAATTTAGTTGACCTTGAGTTTCTTAACAAGTTAACTAAAATTTAATTAGGTAGACAACATCCTTATTAATCACATCTCATATGACTCTTAAATACATTTGGTGATAACTCTTACTAAAATATTTCTTATTTATTATCCCTAACCTTGCCTTTAATTTCATATGATCATAAGTTACTCATCCAAATCATATAAATTTAATTAAATAAGATTTTTTAATTTAATATAGAACTTATTTAGTAAAAGGTCCTTGAGTCATTTATCAAGCATTAAAATAAATAGAACTTTGTTTTCATGCTTATATAATAAAAGGTAACAATCACGTTCTCAACATTTGAAAAATGGAACGAAAGGGGACTTATTGATTAGTAAGATTGTTTTGAGAAACCTGATTTATATAATATGGAATGAAATAAACTAAAGGTTATACCAAGAACTGATGGCAACCAAGATTTGACTTTGGCATGAGTTGATCAACCTCATAATAATGCAAATCTTAGTTCACCAAATTTAGAGGTAATGAGGTCCTACTACATTGGTGCTTGTAGGTTAGCAATTAAAGAAATTCTTATTTTTCCCTACCTGATGTAAAACCTTAATCTGGGATATTATTCTCTTAGTGTTCAAAGAGTAGCTAATTGGAATGGTTCTCTTAGTGTTTAAAAGATGGAAACTTTGACTTATTTAAACCATTGTTACTGGTTGTCTAGTGATAACAACTATTATACTTTTCTTCATCCATTTTTTGGAATCTTTAATGAGATTATTTCTTTTATAAAAAATTCATGTTCTTAACATATATTTGATATTTTAACAAGATTTAATTTTGTTGGTCTCATCAAACACGCATTACATATAAAATGGCATACATTTAAATATGCAATTCCTTATGCAAATATGATTATTACAAGCATGAAAATTGTTTAATTCTAATTACGAATATAGTCTTCAAAATCTAAAATAATATTTTTAACTCTTTAGATAATTAAACAACATTAACTAAATAAATCAAATTCATGTTCCAAATAGACATTCAATTTGATTTGAAAAAAATTTCAAATTCAATTGGATTTGAAATTCCAACTATCTTAACTTCTTTAATAATTTAATTAAAAATGATTTTCAATAATTCTTACTTATGTTTTGGAAGCAATTTCTTATTCACCATAGAGTAGAGTTATACTTGAAGTAATCCTATACAATCTACTTCTTTTGCCTACCCCGTTTCAACTTACTATTGTTATTTATGGTATTCCTTGTTGCTAGCCTTGCTTGGTAAGCTTTAATTGTTAGGTTCAGGCTTGTATCCTATTTCTTATCAATCAATTTGCTTAATTTTTCAAAAATTAGAAAATTACTTTAAAAAAATTTAATAAGATAATCTAATCTAATTAAAAATTACTTTCCAATAAAATTAGAACGAACTTTTCCTTGAGTGAAAATTTATTTTCTAATATTAAAGGAGATAAATTTTAAAATTCAAAAAAGTATTTTAAGAAAACCCATTATATTATATATTTATAGATTAATTTCTCAATTAATTAGAAAGAAATTATTTAATAAATTAGAAAACTCTTTTCTACATTTAACTAAAATAGATAAAATGAAATTAATGAATGAAAAAAATTTGTAAATCAAGAAATTTTTTTCTAATTAATTAAGAAACTTATTATTAGTCATTAATGGCAACAAGGAGGAGTGGGTGAATTGTGTGTTGATAAATTTTAAAATAAAAATTACTAAGTATGTTAATAATCACAATTTATAAAAGGTGAAAATGTGAAATGAAATAATGAATTTCAATAATACATTTAAGTAGTAAAGTAAAAAGAGAAAGGGAAGAGATATACAAAACAATTTATCGTGGTTCAACAAACAATCTTTACCTATGTCTACTCCTAAGACGTTTTAGATTTTTACTATAACTCTTCTTTTAAGGTGAAAAAAAAACCTTTGTATAATCTTTACTTGGCAAAGAGGAACTTCAATGTCATTTAGAACACCTAGGAACATAATAGGAAAAAAAAACTCCAATGGATGCTTACAACTCAAAATATCTCACTTTATTACTCTAATAATTCAAAAGAGACTTACGTAAACTTAAGAAAATGATGCTCAAATGCTTGATAAATGTTAGAAATGTGTTTATAAGATACCCAAATGCCTTTCGCTATAAGAACCAATGAGAAAATATGTGTTTATAAGGTTTTAGGACCCTTACTAGCTATTGAAGCTAAAAACTAGTTGTTATAATTGCTAGTTACAAAGCATTGGTCATCCAGTGTACCATATTAGTTGACACTAATATGCATCAATAGTTGACTAGTGTGCATTAAATGCACTAATTCAATAGTTGTTAAAACACTGATTAACCACTTGGACATATTGGTTGATTAGTATGTCTTGTAAAGGGACGTTGGTTGACCACACCATTATATTGGTCCACCAATGTGTTAACAAAATCACCTATTACATTTTTAACTTACATTGGTCAACCATTAGCTTGTATCAATCAATCAATTCCCATAAAACATGAATTTGATCTTAATTTTTTGTTTCAATAGGTGTTTGATGTGTTTGTGAGTGTTGGGAAGCAGGAATGTGAAGTAAAGAAATCTTAGATGTATGCAGCCATGTAACAATCGTGACACCCTTATAACTGTGATAGGAAAAGAGCAAGTTATATGTATCGAGTTTTTGTCAAAATCGTACAAGCTTGCAGGTCACGATTGTGACGTTTCTAGTTCATAAGAATTTTTATGTTTTGAGGTGTCAAAGCTATTTTTGGAATTGAATTAAATTGGGAAACCCTAGAAACAACCATAAAATCCTTAAGAACTATAAAAGAACAAGAAAAATAATGAAAAGAGGTGGCAGACACCAAATCAAAAGAATATCAAGAGGAGACATCAATAGAGCTTTAGAGAATACCAAATTTCCAAATTCTAACCAATTTTTATTCCTTTTCCCTTTTTTTATTTCATTTTCTTGAATGTTTATTTGGATTTATAAAATGTTTAACATGATTATGGGTTTTAATTCAATATCAGGGATTATTCTTAAATTGTTTTGTTAAAATTTATTCTTGTTGAGTTCATCTATGAATGTTTATAATAACTGTTATGCTTACACTTGATAATAAATTAAGAGAGTGAATTAAGTTACATGTGTTAAGGTGCGCAACAAGAGTTGGTATCTTAATAGCGTACTTATTAGATTAATTAACAATTGAAGAAAGATCTTAATAATGAAATTAATTAACCTTGGTATTGCTTCAAATTAATTGAATAGTTAGGAGTAGTTTTGTGAATCAAGAGATTATAATTCTATAAGTATTAGATTGAATTAGGGTTACCTGATTAGATCTCGCGAGAGGGTTATAAGATATTTAGGATTGAGCATAAATTAAATTAAATCATAAAGGATAAATAAAACAAGGATAGAATAATTCCTAAGTCTTAAACTTTGAACAAACTTATTTTATTGGCAGCTCAATTCTTTCCGTGTTTCGATTTATTATGTCTTTTAATTTCAATTATTTATTTTAATTTAAATCAATCTTTAGCACCATAAATCAAATCAATCTTTGATTTAACGAATTGTTACCCCTTCTTATGTGATTTCAGTTGCATAAACACAAGAATCACTTAAAGTTCAAGCAAGGTTGAAGAAACTTTAACCTTAGACACATAAAGCAAGAAAGAGAAATTTGAAGAGTTGAAAAACAATAAGTGATAGAAAGAATGAAAAAAAGGAATAAATCATAGAAAGCAGTAAAAGATTCTTATGGACTTCATGAGGCCAAGGTTCATTGCTACCTAACAAGAAATCACTTAAAAACCAGTGGAGACGAATACATTCAAGATCAAACTAGCAATATTAAACCTGTTGTAGACTAATGCACAATTTTATAGGTTGGCCAATGAAGATCTCAATGACCTTCTAGCAAATTTCTTAAAAATTTGTGACACCTTTTGTATAATCAGTTGTCAGAAGATGATGTTAGGATAAGGCACTTTCCCTTTTCACTTAGTGATAGAGCCAAAGCATGGTTGAATTCACTCAATTCAACAAACGTCATAATGTGGGAGCAGTCAATGTGAGCATTTTTTGATAAGCACTTTCCTCTGACTAAGACAATAGGGCTCACAAAGGAAATTACTAATTTTTAGCAAAAAGAGGGGGAGTCTCTATATGAAGCATGGGAGTGGTATAAGGAGTTAAACAGGAAATGTGTCCGCATCATAACTTGTAGAAATTCCTATTGTAAACTTTTTACAATGGATTTAATCCACTCATGTGGGGTACCAATTATGTAGTTACTAGATGATCATTGATGAGAAAAATAATTGAGGAAGCAAAAGTTTTGTTAGAGGAGGTGGTGAATAATAGCTGTCTTTAGACTTCAGATTAAAGTAGATAGTAGTCAACCTTTTCGGATCAGTAGGTATTCATTAATATAGATTAAAGGAAAACAATGTAGGCTGAAGTTGCCAACCTAACTAAGCAACTGAATAGTCTGAAATGCACTTTTTCACTCCATTTAAAGCAATTCATCATAGATGCGTGTTATGTGAGCAAGAGAGCCATATCGTAGCTAATTGTTTCTTAGTGCAAAATAACAACATGGAGCAATTCAACTAAACGAGAGCACAATTTGGTCAAGGAGGTGACAACCCTTATTCAAACACATACAATACTGGGTGAAAGAATTGCCCTAATTTCTCTTTTTCTGATAATGTAGGGAATCAATTAAAAAATCAAGGCCCACTAGGATTTTAGTAAGACAAGTTTCTTTCGTTGGAATAGAAGATGGTCAAGTTAATAGACGTGCTAAATTACAAGTTCATAAGCCAAAATGAGAACTAGAAGAGACTGAAAGTGAAATTCAATCAAATAGCAAAGAATCGTGCCTCTTCCATTAACAATATGGGGGTTAATTGGTCTAACCTACCAATGCATTATCTATGAGAAGTGTGGGGAGTCTCCCAAGTAATACAAAAGCAAATCCAATGGAGCAATTTAAGGGAATCATACATAAAAGTGGGAAGGAGCTAAAAGAACTAGCATAATAATAAGTTAAACCCAAGTTTTTACAAGACCATGAGAAGAAGAAAAAAGATGAAGATAAGAATGAGGATTAATCAATTTAAAGATTGTTTGGTATGGTGGAGGACATCATTATCAAAGTAAACAAATTTATTATTCTTGTGGACTCCATGAAATTAGACTTTGAAGAGGATAAGAATTGCCCACTCATTCTTAGAAGGCCATTCATTAATATTGGGAAATCCCTTATTGATGTTCATGAAGGCAAACAGATTGTTCGAATTACTGATGATCACATTAAGTTTAACATGAATAAAGTCTTGAAGAATTTGAAAGAAAATAGCTCTTGTATAAAGATAGACATCATGGATGAATGTCTCAAAGAGCAATAGGAGAGCTATAATAAAGAAGTGAGTTTTGAGGAAGTTAAAAATAAAGAAGAAGGAGAGAACGAGGAGTAGGGTGTTCTAGCACATTAAGACATTTTAGTGAGAATAAAAGCACTCATACCACCCTTTATTGTAAAGCCATCAACTCTTAAGTTGAAGCTTTTACCTACACACCTTAGGTATACATTCCTAGGTGAGGTCAAAACTTTCCCCATCATTATCTCAAGCCAGATGGATGGGGAACAAGAGAGTAAGGTGGTTAAGATCATTAAGAAGCAGATAAAGCCATGGGATGACAAATATTCGACTCATGCATAGGATTAACCTTGAAGAATGAACCAAAGCAGAGAGGGAAAGAAAGCAAAGATTAAATCCTCATATGAATGAAGTAGTCAAGAAGGAGGTAGTAAAGTTATTAGATGCATATATCATCTACCTAATTTTAGATAGTGAATGGGTCAGCTTGGTACAATGTGTACCTAAAAAAGGAGGTATGATAATGATGGAGAGTGAGTGGCGAGATGATTTCTACTCAAATAGTTAGGGTTGGAGAGTGTGTATTGATTATTAGAAGCTCAATAAGGTGACTAAAATGGATATTTTCCTTTTTTATTTATAGATCAAATAATCGAAAGATTGGTTGGCCATACATTATATTGTTTCTTGGACAAATATTTAGGCTATAATTTTATTTTTATCCATTCAAAAGATTAAAAAAAGGCTACTTTTACTTGTCCTTATAGAACTTTTGCCTATAGATGGATGGCTTTTGGGTTATACAATGCTCGAGCAACGTTTCAAAGGTGTAGGATGTTTATTTTTGTAGATACAATAAAGGACATAATGGAGATTTTATGGACAATTTTTTAGTCTTTGGATACTTTTTTAAGTATTGCTTGACAAATTTAAACAGAGTTCTTTAAAGATGTGAAGAGTCACACTTAATTCTAAATTGGGAGTAATGTCACTTTATGGAGCACAAGGGAGTAATATTGGCACACAAGATATTATGTTAAGGTATTGAAGTTGTAACATCCACTACCATAGGGTATATACCAGAACATCCTAAGGATATTCTAGTACATAACATATAACAATGGCATATTAGAGTAGTAACTACAATCCCTTAATTATGTCATCATCATAAATACATAATTGTCACCATATTTTAAAATTGAATCCTCATTTCATTTCATAAAAAACTATATATATACATTGTAGCTTCTCAGTAACTTCCAAATATGTACAATGATCCAAACCCAATACAAAACATGCTACATGAAAGAGGAATAAATTTAAAACTCTAACTAAATTCTTCAGTTTTAGCTGATCGACTTTTGTGTCATTTTTCTTCACAAAAGTACAAGAATTATGCTTGTAGAGTCTCTCTATCGCTAATGTCCGCTCTTGTTCCTGAAATATCAACGTTGCAATTTTGATGAGTTTTGCAAATTCAATGATGTAACCATCCTCATTGGTTCACTCAATTCATATCACATATCAACATATATCACTCAATTCATATCATATATCAACACATATAAACACATACTTCACATCTTTTCATTTACCATATAGCATCACGTATCCCATTTTTGTTCAAATACATGACCACGTTATATTTTAGTCAGTCAAACACATGTATAAAGTGTCAAATGCTTGTGAGACCTACTTTCAATTTTTACGTTGTTATGACCGAGTGCCTAAATTGTCCCATATCTATTGTAGATACCAGGCTCACTAAGACTGTCTTGTATCTATTGTGGATACCAGGCTCAATGAACAAAATGAGCCTTTGGCTCTTAATCACAATCTAAACTTAAAGCTCATTTTTGGTGGCTATTCATGTCATAACTCTCATTATTTGATTATGCATTCATGCAATGGAATGCATCACTTATATTCAATCAGCCATTCATAATTTAAATCATAATTATCATCAGACCTTAGTCTGGCATTCAACAATCATGTTGAGTAAACACATAGTCAGTCCAAATTTACATTCAAGGAGCATTATAAATACCACAATCCCAATCATATTTTTCATCAGACATTCGATGTCTAGAATTAGCACAATCTAATTCACGATCATAAACAATTCAGAACATAATTTAAATAACCAAATAATTAAGTGAGACCGTCTCGGATACTCACTAATCACTCCAGAAAGCTATTGCCTTGAAGTTGCAATAATGTCTTAATAATGATGGCACTCTAAATGCTCCTCTATATCATCCAAAACACATTTACATATATCACAATTTTGCAAAATTGTATAAGTATTCATTTATGCACATCTATGTATATGAAATATATACAATGCCTGTTCAATGACAATCCCCATTATCTTATCATTATTCTTGTCACAATATCATTGATATATCAAAACTCACATAATTTAATTTGTACTAAGGGTTTGGACCATAATAAAACAATTTGAAACTAATTTCATTACCCAATTGATCATTCCAGATTAAGAAAAAACATACTTTTGGGGCCACTTTACATGATCATTATGACAAGGAAAATGGAGTTATTTGGTAACATTTCCTACTATATAATTTCTTTCCTATGTCTTAAGTTTCTAATAAAACCAAGATCATACAATTTGGTTCATTATTCTATAAGTTATGCTCAAAATACTACAAACTGAGTACATTTGAAATTTTGGCTAGTGTATGATCATGCACTCAAAGTTTTACAACTTCTATCTCTCATTTAAAATATCCAAAAATTACAACATTTATACCAATTGAACGATAAGAGAATAAACTACAACTTTTGTGAAGACAACTTTGTCTTCTTCAGCCTACATCAATATAGTTTATTCGATAACAATATGACATGATTTCTGTCACAGGTAATGCTACAGCCTAAGTCAAGATTCAATTTTAAACAAAATTTCAAGACCCTTAAGGATAGGATTCAAATTCAATTTCTTCTTAAACATTGTATCCAAATGTTTCTAATACAATTTAAATTAACAATCATCTCATTTGGAAATCTATAGATCAAAATATAGTTAAAATACTGAAGCATGTTCAGTGAAAACAATACAGCTAACATATTCCAACACAATCAATCATTAACATCATATGGAATTTATCCTAATTCATCATCATCAATTCTCTATTATAACATGCCATAAACACTAATCTTTTACTTACTTGTTTAGCTCAAAAGTTACTGTAAAACAATACTCCAAACATGCAGAATCACCACACATTCAAGGTGGAACTTGGAAGGATTTCAGCTAGGACAATAAGGCAACTATATCTAATTCTCTGCTTAACTTTGTGAGGGTGAAGCACAGATTATTGTTTCAACAATTAGACATGAACATAAACAAACATAAGGAGGTAAAAGAAAGAGTGTTTTGGGGGTATGTGAGAGGAAGGAGGAAGAGAAATGACCAGAGCTAGAGTTGCTCCTGTTGAAACTTACACCTAAATTGTTACGTGTCATCTAATGGAATGAACATATGTTTAAATTCATATTTAGCACTTATCAAGCATAGGTGCTGCCAAATGTCTCCAATTAGATCACTTGCCCATTAATCAACTATGCCATTTGTCACCCTTTAATCAATCCATATGTCACTCCAAGATTGGTCCACTTGTCACATACTAATTGTTCCAACTATCATTTAATTATGAATCTATTTGTCACCAATTTAACTATGCCAAATGTCACTCAATTATAGGCTAAATCATTCAAAATTTTCACGCATTAATTTATCTTACCACTTGACATTTGTCCTAGTCCAAATGTACATTCTAATCCATCAATTTCCCAATCCATAACATTAAATTCCAAATTTTCTAATTGAAATCCAATCATACTAAAATTTAAGACATATCAAAACACAATTCACATTTATAGATCAATTTTAACCATAAAATGTCAATGAATGCATGTATAATCATATTATTGAGCACAATCAATATTCACGTTTATGTGTATGTCTTATTATGCATAAGCATGAAATGCTCTTTCTAATTTCTCATTTACCTATCTTATACACTATTCTAGCCATAACATGAGTAATAGGATGTTACAGAAGTAGATAGAACCAAGACAGAGGTCATTGAGAAGCTTCCACCACTAATTGTGCAAGTATTTATAAGATTTGTAAGATTTTATAACTAATTTAATAAAAGCTTCTGATTAGTTTCCAAACCTCTAACAAATCTCTTAGTCATAGACGTGTCTTTCATATTTGATGATACTTTCTTTGTCTGCGTTTAATAGATTAAAGGAGGCACTAATATTAGCATAAATCTTGATCATACTAGAATGGTCATTACCATTTAAAGTTATGAGCAATGCTAGGAATTGACTGTAGGTTACATGTAGGGATAAGGAAAAAAGGCTGCATGTAGTTTACTATACAAGTAAGACATTAACGGAGCCCTGAATCAATTACACAACTATTGAAAAGGAGTTTCTAGAAGTGGTGTTTACTTGTGAAAAGTTTCAATCTTAACCTATTAGGATCTAAGGCGATCATTTTTACCAATCATACAGTGATTAAATATCTCCTTGCTAACAAAGACAGGAAATTGAGGCTTATCCTATGGGTGTTGCTTTTACAGGAATTCAATATTGAGATTAGAGATAAGATTAGAGCACAAAATTGTGGTAATTGACCTCTTATCCTCAATGAAACCTTGATGTTACTAAATTGCCTTATGGTACCATCGTATATTAATATAGCTAATAACGTCATAGGTGGTACCATTCCCTTAGATTTGTCATATCAACAAAGGAAATGATTGTTAATATGAATGTTCTAATTATTTATAGGATGAACCAATCCTTTTTAGAATATTTTTTGACGGATTGACAAAGAAATATGTTTCGAAGGAAGATATGTTAAGCATACTAACAAATTTTCACGAATCCATCTATGATGGGCATTATGGAGAAAATAATACAATGATGTGTGTCTTGGAATGTGATTTTTATTGACCAAATTTGGTTAAGGATGCTCAGTACTTTATTATATAATATGATAGATTCCAAAGAGTGGAGAACATCTAGAAGAGAGATAAGATGTCATTGTATAACATTCTAGAAGTGGAAGTGTTCAATGTTCATGCTGAAGCAATGAAAACTCCAACAAATGATGGATAGGGGGTGCAGAAATTTATCAATAGATTATTCAATCGATTTAGAGTGCCACGAGCTGTAATTAGAAATGGAGGAGCACATTTTTGTAATAAATCTTTCAATGCTCTTCTTAGAAGATATAGAGTCTACCATTGTGTTGCCACTTCATAACGCCCACAATTAAGTCGACAAGTGGAGGTTGTTAACCACAAGTTGAAAAGAGTATTAGAGAAGATGGTAAGTAGTTCAAGGAAAGATTGAGCATTAATGCTGGATGATGCTCTATAGGCCTATCGATCTACCTTCAAAACTACAATTGGTATAACCCCATTTTGACTTACTTATGATAAGGCTTGTCACTTGCCTGTGGAGTTAGAGCATAAAGTCTTAAATTTTGATTGGAAGCACGCAGGTGAGAAAAGACTTATATAGTTAAATGAGCTCGACAAACTTAAACTGAGTGCATATGGGAATGACAAGTTGTATAAGGATAAGGTTAAGAAAGGGCAAGATTCTCATATCAAGAAAAAGGAGTTCAAAGTGGGAGATATGGTTTTACTATTTAATTTAAGATTGAAGTTATTTCCCAAAAAGCTCAAATTATGATGGAGTGGGCCTTTTAAAGTAATCCACGTATTTGCACATGGAGCTTTAGAATTGGAGAACCATAGTAAGGAAACCTTCAAGGTGAATAGATAAAGATGTAAATCGTATTTTAGAGGAGTCTTTTCACAAAAGACGGAAGTAACTTCTTTCTTTTCAATTTATTAAATAATTTTTGAATGATGAAAGGTCAAGCTAATGACCATAACTTATCATGTTTCATAGTTAGTTTTTTTTTAATTTTAATATATAAGTTCTTATTTTAATATGTTTGGAGTGATTTGGATTATTAAATTTCATAATTTTTGAAGTTGTTATAGATTAGGGAACAAGTTCCAAGGGACATATGAAGGAAATTGAGCGAAATAGGGCAAAGATGGATAATTCTAGCTGTGATACAATCATGGGAAGTGCCATAAATTGTATGGCAATGGCTGCAGCATTCTATCATGATTGTGACACCTTTATGATTGTGATAGGAGTGCAAGAAGAAATTTATGCCCCACATCTCTAAAACTCTACTTTATCCCTCTTTTCTAACTCTAACCAGTTAAATACCTCTTTTCTCTTCTTCCATATCTTACATTCTCTCTCTAAACTTGCAGCCACCTTTAAAGCTCTCTACTTCCTCCATTCTCTCTTCACTTTTACTTGGTTTTTCACTATTTTCTTTCATCTTTCACTTAGAGTTTCTTTACTTTTTCAAAAATCTATTGATTTTCACACAAAATCACATCTTTCGAGTGGGTATTACAAGATTTCTCTATGCTTTTCTCTTTCTCTTTATTAGATGTATTGTGTTTTTTTATGTGTTTCTTGGTTAATTTTTTGGGTTATATACTCACTCATGGCTCTAAGAATCAGGCAAGTCGCAAAAAAGCTCAACATTAAAAGGGAAAGCAAAAGTGTCAAGGGATGGTGGACATGATAGGGCCAAAGATTTTAGAGTGCCTTTTTTGATCTTCTTGGAAGAAGAAGGTATAAGATTCCAAACCCTTTGTTCAAGAATTCTTATTGCACCAGGATATTTTGATTTCATAACCTTAGAGAATCTAGGTTAAGAAGGATGAGACTTTGAGTGAAAAAATTCATCAGGAAAATTTTATTCATTTTGATTTTCCTGTGTATTAGGATTTAAAACTTGAATTTTACATAACTTTATATTTTGAGCTATGAAAATTAAATAATTTTTGGTTTAGATTGTGATGAACCCTTATAATTTATGGTTTTTCAAAATTGAAAATTATTAAAAACCATGGAAACTTTCATGCTGATCAATATTAGAAGAAATTAAAAAGTTTGGATGAATTTTTGTTAGAAATGCATATAATAATGTTATTCTTAATCTTGAATATTTGTTACTGCATAAATTTATGTGTCGTATTGTTTTTGCTAAAAATCAAAGTAAAATGTGTTCTCATAAAGAGTTATTCATACTTTGGTGTATGAATCATAAGATTCGATTTTGTACATCAACCTATATTTTTTAAACAATAGTTACTTCTCCTAATAAGCAAAGTAACTATCTTGGCATGGGTTTTTTTATACTATGCTTGCTTAATTTCTATTGATAGACTAACTTTTTGTTAGAGAAGTGCTATAAAGTAAATCACTTTTAGCACTTATTGTACAAATCATTTTATGATTAATAAAATCATTTTTCATTATTTCAATGTGCATACATTTATGGATTTGATGTTGATCTTAAATTGATTTAATGAAGTCCTTGATACGAAACAAAGCATGGAAGAAATCATGATGAGATTATGATAATGAGATTCCCATCAATTGTAATTATGTTAACATCTAAACTTTCCCTAATCATAGGATTAATGAGATGCGATATCATTAACCTAGATAGAATAGTACATGTTATACTCCTTGATTAGATCAAGTAGCAACACTCATAAGCTGTAGACATGAGTTGTTTGGAGTTAAAATGTTGATGCTTACTAAGGGTAGTAAGTACATTGGATTGACCTGCTATGAGACAATCATATGAATATTCTACTCTAGTGTCAATGATAGTCTCATCATAGCAATGGTGCAAGTATCCTTTGACTTGAGGTGTTCAAGGATATCTCGGATACTGATCCTATGCTTTAACTCCATTCTTCAATGCCTTTCAGGGGTTACTCATTAGTTGGTGATTGGGTATAGTTTGACGTATTCAGAGGTAATTGAGTAGTCTAAAGGATTCACCACTCCTAATAGAAGGAGATGATATCCACAGTCTCTTGTTGAGGTCATTACTCGGGAGTCTTTGACCAAAGTAGATATATTTCATGAAAAAAGTATTCAATGATACATAGAGTAATGAAATTCTCAAGATGAGTAAAATGGTTTTGAAGGGTGATTCAAGACATGAGAGAGTATTTTGGGATTGTATCGCGATGTGATCATGGTAAAAAACGTTATATGGAATAGATTAGAAACAAGTTCTATTGGCTGCCAATTTGGTCATTAACTTCCTAAAACTTCCATTAATGAATGCTATTTATTGTCATTAACTTCCTATAACTTCCATTAATGCATGTTATTTATTCATAACCATGAACTTCTCATAACTCTCTATTAGTGATGGGGGTTATAGAAGTTCAAATGGTGTAGAAAATATAGATGATTTTTTGCATCTTGTGTAAGACACAAGAGAAAGAAAGGTTCTTTCGTACATATACACATACACACACTCTTTTTCTCTCTAACTCTTATAAGAGTTCTTATCTTTGCTAACACAGAAAGAGTTCTATCCATCTCCAAGTGAGGTTTCATCCTTCTATCTTTGTGTGGACTTTCATTAGAGACGGTCTACATTGATCATTATGGTTTACGATAGTCTAATGCGAAGAAGATTAAAGAACGAAGGAGATCTTCAGAAAAGTATGTAAACATATTACATTTCATGTTTTTGTTTTCTATATCTATATGCATAAGTAAATTTGGTTTTTGAGATTTCATTTTATTTTTTGCTGCGTATATTTGATATATATTATGTATGAGATGTATGATAGGAACCTTACACTATTGTCTTTCTTAGGTTTTTCAATCATACACCTTTAGGGTGAGTTAAGATCTTAGAGGTCCATAGGATGGAATTATGAGATATTGGTTCAAAATCACAAGTGAAATACAGGACTGGAAAATCAAGCTTTAGTTCTGCTTCGACACAACACCAACAAGAAGTCTCATCCAGTGAAGAAATCAAGGACGAAAAAAGAGGATGGATGGGAAAAAGTGTTTAACTTAGTTTCATATAAATAACAAGAGTATGGTGGATCGCCTAAACACCATAAAGGCATAAATGAAGGAGCTTGTGTACCATTAGTGTCAATAGTGTCATGACATGAAGAAAATACTTAAATATTTTACTGTTCAAGGTGTTCATATTCCATTGCTCACACCATCATCACCTCAATCTTCATAAGTCTTCTTGCTCTAATCTTTTCTGTATTTTTCTTTATCTTTATTTGTATTATTTTGTTTCTCACATTGAGGATGACGTGTTGTTTAAGTGTAGGGATGTTTATGCACTTATATATAATGTATGTGTGAATTTTACATTTATATTGTGTTAGTTTTTGCTTAGGTTAACATTGTGCAAACATTTTGTTGTATGATGTGTGAATTGTGTCAATGTGTCAATGGAATGAATTAAATTGAATTGACTTACTTTGAACATAGTCATTTAAATTGTAAGGGCATATTAACTTATGAATTTTTTTAAGTGTCTTTAGGGTGAATATGCTTATTAATTAGGATATGAAACTTATTCTTTAACTTTATGACACTTGTTTGGATACATTTATAATTACATTCAGTTAAATTAGTTAGCATCATTGGTACCTTTCATGGGAGTGATTGACTAAGAAGAAATAAGGTAGGCTAAGAATGTAATAAAAAAAGGTTAAATAAAATTACTATTTTGCTAGTCCTTTTAAAGAAAATTTAGTTAAGGAAAGAGCTAGTAGTCAGTTGAAATTTGTGGTATAGTTGAGTAATTGAGGACAT
>JANSVB020000106.1:23712-36472 GCA_025504935.2 Erythroxylum haughtii | reverse complement strand
CAAAATCCGATATATATTGGCTTGTCTGTTAGGTATTGTTAATGCCCTAGAACCTTGAGCATTTTCACTTCTACGACATTGTTTGGTGTATACATACAAGCATAACAACATTAACATTCTCATCAAATTCAAATGCCCATTCCAAAGCTCAAACAAAGCCAAACACTGAAACATATGAGCATGATCCATTCAGCCCAAATTTGTAACAACAACTATCTGCGCAGAGAAATTAATATAATGATCATCAACCACATTTATATGTATGTATACAATACCTACATTTGTAAATATGTACAGAATAGTAAGCATTGCATGCCATCTTGACAGATATGTATCCATTCAGCTATGTATACATTCAGCTATGTATCCATTCGGCTATGTATCCATTGTATTTACTGTATACATGCTCATTACACTTCAATACAATTGCACATATAAGCACTTACCACATTCATCTATGTATCCACAACAAACACAAAGAAGATTTGAATTCGTCAGGTTAGCTAAAGAAGGATGAAGTAAAAACCAATAAGTGTAGATTCACAGTACATATATAAATGGTAAAATTCGGTTATGAATCATATGAATCATTTCCTGCAAAATCCGATTATGAATGTCTTGCTATTTTCTATCCGAAGATGGAGCTAGTGCATTTAAATGCAAATGGAAGCTTACTAACAACTTGCACTTCTATCCTTAGTAACTTATACAAATCTTGCAGAGATTTTATTTGGCATGGCAGTAGCTCTTCAAGCAAAACCCCTATTATGTGGTATATTGACATTATACATACCTGATCCTCTTATGTTAATCAAAACTAACACTTTATGAAAGCCTAAACCACCTTTTCTTTGCATGCAAATTTTCCACATGCCTATGGATTCAACTTTTGAGCATTTTCAATCTATACACTTCTACTAATGGGCAATTGCATATGAACGTCAGTATAAGAAGGACTTACCACTTTGAGATTGTTGGAAAATCTTCAATTTCACTTGGATGAGCCTATTAAAGAAAATCAAAACATGGGTTAAGCTTTCGAGAGAGAGTTTTTGCTAAATCTGAGGTCCATTGAAAGTAAGTTGATGCAATGCCGAAGAGTGTCACCACTCCACATAAGCAAGACTGACCAAAAAAAAAGAATCAGAAGCCCTATATGAGTTTGCTGAAGATGTTTGTCAATTTGCATTGTAAACCTATAATGTTTGTTTCTGACCGATTAGAGTTATTTACAGGGTTACTTCAATTAAGCCAACATTCCTACAGATTTGAGCATCAGACATTTAAGTTTAAAAGATGTTCATTACGGGCTTTAGGATAACAGAACACCTCAATAATCTGATTCTGACATTAAAATGTGTTGGAGAAAGAAGAAAAAGATAACATATCAACAACATTTTTTTAAAAGCAGGCAAAACTTCGCAAAAGAGAATAAATGGCTGGCACTAGACGATTCAATTACAAAGCCTAACAAGCTAGGCAGCTGTCATGCATGAACCAATATTTGCCTAAATCCTCACAAAGCTCTGTCATACAGAACACAGTAAATTGAATACAGAAATACATGTAATTCAAAAAACTAAACTTTCCTCTACAAAGAAAGTTTCATAGTTTAGACAGATGTTAAAATCATATCAAATTCTCGACATGAACATGATTCCATTTTACTGCCTAAGATAGATGATGAGAATGAGACCGCAGGAAAAGGAAGGAAGAGCGACTGGCTTGTTCAACATTAGACGTGAAGAAAAAGGGGGGAGACTTATGGGAAAGGAATACCAAAGACCTTAATAATATATGCTATTTCAAAGTTTGCTTCAATCTGTTGAGGTCTTAACTCTTGCAAAAATGGAAATAATCAGATACCAAAATCATGACATATAGGACTCTCATTCATCATAAGCATATGAACTAGGAAGCTTAGTTGATCTTTGTGAGTGCAAGAGATGGAAGCAAGTAGAATTATTAGTAATAAGCACTATATCCATACGCTTGACCTAAACTCTTACAAACTCCTAAACAAATGCCAATAACAAAAGAAGTGAACGGAGAAACAGAAGGGAAAACAAATTTCAGGTAAGGATTTGTAAATGCGACTGGTTTCGGTTGAAACAGAGCATCAACCCGTTAACTTGTGTCGACCAAACCTAAACCTAACCAAAGCATCCAAGTAAATCCAAACATCAGAGACAGTCCAGTTCCTTATATGGACGGCCGGAATGGGTTGGCATTGTTGGAGTAAAGAAGATCTTGGTTGATTCAGCAATAATCAAACCAAAGACGAGTTTCGGAGAGAAACACGAAAGACAGGGAAGACATTGGAGCGACAACAAGTCACATGGACAGCTACGACGGAACCAAACAAGGGAAGAGGGATGAAGCATGCAAACCATACCTGCTGCGTCTGCGAAGCCCAGCGAAGAAGAACGGAGAGCTGTGAAGCGCGGTGAAGGACGGAGAGCTGCGAGACAAGTATCGTTTCCAACTCCAAAACGATAGGGTTTTGGAGTTTAAGTCAGGGTATTTCGGGCATTTCACGTTCTTGTCCTTAGGGTTGCCGTCTCTGTACCACGGTTTTACATTGGACTAAATTTTTGGTCCAATGTCCCTTGAAGACAGAAGAGTTCAGGACGAGACGACAACCAAACATCGGAACGGACAAGATTTATATGTCCTTGTCCTCTGTCCTCACCTTCGCAGACGGCAACCAAACGCTAGGTAAAAGTATGAATTGCGCTCTCGTTCCTTCGAAAGTTTAAATTTCTACCGTTATCTATAATATTAAGTTACACTAAATTTTAAAATAGTTTTGTTCTCTTATCAATATAATCTTACAACTAGGTTATTTGGACACATAATATGGCGTGATCTTAATTAAACTTGTGATTTTCACCTTAATGCTTACAAAATGGTAAGATTTTGCCAGATCTACGTAACAACACCATTAACTTCGGATATATGGTATGCCAAAGACCTGGCAGTTTACGAAATTTATTTTTTAATTTGATCAATATTTTATTTTTAAATTATTAAAACAAAAACAGCTTATATTTTTATTTTCTTAAATGCAACAAAATTTTGTTAACAAAATATACTCCTTGTTTTAAATTAATATATGTAAAAAATTAGAGAAATACTTTAATATGTATTTATAAAAAAAGATTTCATATTCATTAAAATATATATTTATTATAGGTTATTATATTTTTGAGAAATTAAATTAATAAATATATTACTAAAATATAACCCATACAAATATAGAGCCAAACTATAGTAAAAATAATGTTGACTAATACACTCCTTAGTTAACAATGAAAATGCCCATAAATTAACCCCTAAAGCACAGGGTAGCGCTCACTCCTCTGTACTTGTCATTCTTAGAACAAATGTCCAATGCGACTGCATGTTGCATATCCACTTTAGAGCTGGTAAGTCCTTACTTTCCTTTATGCCATCTTGTTAGCTCTTTCCACATAGCAATGTGTTATGGGAAGATTTGACAACTCCTTTACCAATAGTTGCAGGACATAATTATAAAGAGCTTTTAAGTCTTCCTTGTGTAAGTTTCCTTTTCTCACTTTTTCGCCATACTATCCCTAAGTTCATCTTAGGTTTAATGATGTTTGGCATACTAATGTGTGCTTAATTTTGATTATGAATTTATTTCATAACATTTACTGTTTATTGATATGAAATGCTTACAACATTCACTTTATTTATATTTAGTTTTAGGTACAATTTAGAAGTGCAAGAGCTAAACTGAGTTGAAAGCAAAATATTTGAATCATTTTCTGAAGATTCACAATCCTTTGTCATCATAAAGCAAGAAGAAGAAGATTAAAAGCAAGGGAAGAAAAGAAAATGCCAACAAAGATGAGAGAAATGTTGAGCACTTCAAAAGGAGGAATGAAGAAATAGCTCACAACCATGCACTAGTTGCATGGGCGTGAGATTAGATGCAACATTCACAACTATGAGAGCTATGCATGGCTGTGAGAAGTCGTGCTCTGTAGTGACACATGATGCATGCCCATGAGAAGTGGCCAGCTCACTTAAACCTTACTTTTTAGCATAAAATCATTGTTTTTGTGATGACATAAGCTATGTTTTCGTTGGGAAAAAGAGTGAGGTCTTGATTTTTGAGGTTTTGGGAGAATGAAGAGGGGCAAACCTCTCATCCTTTGGAGACCCATAGAGGGCTAGGCTTTTTTACGTCAATTTAGAGGTGATATCAACGCTGAAGAACTCTGATAAGTATTTTTCTCATTGTTTATTATTCTTTTTCTTAGGGATTGATTATATTATCCAATGTTAAATGTTTGGGTGTTGTGTAAGAATAATTGAATGGTCTATTTGATTGTTTTTATGTAAGAACCCATTGTTAGAATCTTCAATATAATCCATAATTGTTATGTTGAAATTCGTTTGTGGCAACTAGTAGTTTCTAATAATTAGGGATAATATAACCTAAGTTAAATGACCCAAGCTTGTGTGGTTGTTGCCTTAATTGATATGTTTTTCTAATTCATAATGCGACTGTCTAATTAAATCTAGAGAACTTATTATAGGTTGTTCGATAGATAGGTTTAATTAACGAGCTCTTTTTAATTAAACAAGACCTAAGGAAAAACTGAGGTTAACAGAGCTTATTGTTAACCTACAATTAATAGTTGCAAGGAGAGGTATAAGAACAACAATTCAATGAAATATGTTCAACCATGTGTAGGCCGAGATTGAATCAACGACTAGATCCTTGACGAACTCATTATTTTCTTCATTTTTAGGTTGTTTGATTTAATTTGCTTTTGTTAGTTTAGTTTCATTTTATTTTCTTGTTTGAAAACCAAAACCAACCCTTCCCCCCATAACCTAAACACCAATTACTTTTATTTCAAAAGCTTCACACACTCTTTGTGGGATCGCCCTAGACTCACCACTATTATAGTTATAGGTTTAGTTATTTTGGGTAGTATTGTAACACGCTATGTCAAATTTTGGTGTCTTTTTCAGGGAGTGTGGTGTTTTAGTTTTTGTTCTTGATTTTAATTTATATTTTCTATATATTTGTTTATCATTTATTTATTTATTTATTGATCTTTTAACATTTGATTGTATTTGTTTAAAAAAGAAAAAGAAAAGAAAAGAGAGACACTGTAAAGGGAGGATATCATTGCAAGAGTATTTCAATTTTGCCTACAGCCTATATTCCCAATCCTATAACCAAGCTTGGAGTGATCAACCAAAATTAGCTTATTAGGATAGCTAGCAAGACTATTACTTGGATGAGCTACAGTGTGCACAACAATTCTTATATATACTACAAGCTTCTTATCATGACTCAGGTACATCTCTAGAAGATTTGCTTAATATTGACTACTAATAATATTCAATGTCAACAAAGTGTATAAGAGTTCCAACATGATGTAAGGCAATTTTTCCAAGATATAGGGTCTAGTGTTCAAGATTAGGAGTGGAAAAAAACTCAAGTACATCTCTAGAAGAATTAGTTAATGTTTGTGTTACTAATACTTTGCGATTACAAGAGGAAGAGATGCAATTCCAACGAGAAACAAGTTTTAGGATTAAGAACTTAGTAAGCCAGATAGGTCAGTTAACTGAAGCTCTCGACCACCTAGCATCACAACATGAAGAAATGCAACTAAATCAATATAAGAAGTACCCAAGGGACGTTAGTGCAAAGTCCTTATAGAGTGAAAAGGAGCTTGAGAATCTTAAGAGAACTACTTAAGGAATTGCTTGTGTGGAAGAAGTAGAGAAGGAGCTCGAAGTAGAAAATGAAATATCATTTAGCTCAGAGGTAAATGTTGAGCCCCTTATTATCTTTAATATTAATCTTTCACCTTTACATAGCAAATTGAAGGAATTAATCGAGGAGGAAAAAGTTTAATAGACATTTGAGATCTTTCCAGAGTGCCAGGCCTCAGTAGAGATTAAGAATTTGAAGATAGGTAATACGTTGTATATGAATGATCGTCAAGTTAGACCCTATCCTGAAAAACCTCACTTGGAGGAAGCATAAACTGTGACACCCGAAGATCATAATTTTGTCATGTGAGGAGAAACAAGGAGTTGAGGACATTAAACAAAGGCACTTCTTAGGAAGCAACCTAAGGGAAGTTTACTTCTTGTCTTTACATTTCCGCTTTTCTTTCTTGCAACCTAAGGGAAGTTTACTTCTTGTCTTTACATTTTCGCTTTTCTTTCTTAGATGCATGTGTGTTTTAAATTTGTTTATTCTTACTTGTATTTAAGTTTTCAACAACAAGAGAGAGAGAATCAATCAAACAAACAAACATTCTCTTTTTCTGTTGCTTCTAGGATTATAAAGTCATGAGTAGAGTATAAATTGACTGGAGAATTTCATGGCAACTTTAGTTTGTGTTTTTGCTCTTGTGATTGGTCGATATGCATTATCTTTAGAAGAGTAGTGACTAGTGATAGACAAAAGCTAGTGAGATTTTGAGCCTTGTTAGATTGACACATCCACATCAGTTTCATTGTCTTATGCTTATGCGTGACTTTCATGACATGTACATCCTAACTTTTCTTTGATTTTCTATTCAAGACCACATTTTTATCACACACATTAACATGGAAATGATATAGGCATTCTTGGTTTCATGAGCTACATTAGCCAAATAGCCTACCCATTAATATGAATTTTCTTTGTTAAGCCCCCTTGAGATTCAATTGCCTTTATTTTTGCATTAAATATATCACATGTTATTAAACTTAAACAAATGTCTTACCCAAGCCATAAAGCTAGTGGAGAATTTGTTAATTGTTGATGATTATGGATGTACAAAAGTCTAAGTGTAGTGGTGTGCATATATGTGAGTTGGTTATATTTGTTAGAATGTCATGTTATAAATTCCATTGTTATTTTAGCTTCTTTTGATTTTTATATTAAAAAAGAAAAAGAAAGAAAAAAGAGAAAAAAAAGAAAAAAAATGCTTGAATAAAAATATCAAGGAGGAAATATATTTGTTTTGAAACATTGTTCATGATTAGTTTCTCCTTCTAAAATTATATTGAATGGGTGATATGCTTATAATGTATATGAGGTAGATGTGGCTTCGAAGGATCAATCCTTATAGTTGCAATGTATTGATTTCATCGATTTTTATGAGTGATTCCTTCTAATTGTTTATACTTCATGTGGTTTGTGGTGTAAGAACTTGAATTTAAGCTAGGAAACATAGTTTTTGCATTCATCACTGTTGATGTAAACAATTGTAAGTGAATGTTGGTTTTTGTGCTTGATGTTATTGTTATACCTAAAAATAAATTTTAAACATACCTAGGCTATCCTACTCGTAAGTATACGAGATAGTTGTAGTTGATTATCTAGGGTCGTCTCTTACTGAGGTGAAATTGGTTCACTTAAACTAATCTTAAATAAAAATAACAAAAACTGATGTAATCCTAAACATTCTGTCCCAATTTGTTTAGTGAAGGTTCTAAAGAAAATTATGCAACTAGACTCGATAGCAACTGATTCAACCAAAAGAAAAAATGAATAGATTAATCAAAGTGAAAAAATCTTAAGAATTAATTTTGCTAATTTAATCTCCTATGCCTGATTAAGGGGAAACTATTGGATAGTTGTCTTACTAAAATTAAAAATTGGTTCCTAGGATCAACTTAAATAATAAACTAGACCTCACTTTCGTATTCGAAATTTGAATTAATTGCAAAAACTCGACTACTAATTACCACTTAAGTTAATATATTTCTAATTCTTAACCTAAACGTCCACAATTTCTTGTTCTATATTAAACTTCTTCTCTCGACCCCTTCATTTAATACCAAAATGATGCAAAGTTTGATCATTCTATTATATCCTTTCAGTTCATAAACTATAACAAACATAAGACAGTAACATAGTCCCTCAATCATGCATATTTGATTAAAAATAGTTACATTAATCCTCAAGAAAAAGAGATCAGCCTATCACAAAAATGATAAGATTTATCATCTTTAAATACCTCAAATCTTATGTTTATCAATATACGAGAAGAATTTAAGCAATAAACCAAGTAAATGACCAAATAAACAATAAAAAATAACAGATTATCATTCAGTTAAGCTAATAAGGCAATAAGTTCAGTTAACAACAGAGAAATAAACACAGGGAAATAATGGAACAAATGAACAAAATAAGGAAACAAATATTGGACAAAAGAGTTGCAATGGTCTCCTGTGACTCTCAAGGTAACATACCACTCCTATAGTGCATATACCCGAACATACCACTAGATATTCGGGAATATACTCTACATAAATGATACGTTGGATAATCACATTAATACTCCTCATTTCTTTCATAATCATAATAAGTCATTTATGACATTAACATTCGAAATTCAAATAGTCAACACACAACAGTTTTGAACTTAATCCTAGTACATCATACAATACAAAAATTACACACTAGAGACAATGTGTGTCATAACATGGAATGCTAATACAAAAGACATCTATCTAGACTTCACAGATATCAACTAACAGACCTTTGAGCTATTCTTTCCCCCGAAATAACATTACTAGAATTCTATTAGATTTCTTTAGAAGTTAGAACTCTCTTGAACTTGAAAATCAACGTTACAATTTTGATGAGTTTGCAAACTCAGTGAGTGAACCATCATTAATGTGCTCACTCAAGTTATAACACCAAAATAAATTACATAACTTAATTCATCAAGTGTATTACAAAATCTAGTATCGGATACCACATCACATTTTGTCATATTTCAACAAGTACTATATACCAACATTGCATATCACAATTTTAGAACAATTCAATAATTTCATCACAATCATTCATACAATACATGTATAATTGTATATGCAAATGAACATTTGATTTCTTTCTTATTTTTCTTTGTTATGAGTGAGCACCTATTAACCCAATATTGTCCCATATCTATTGTGAATACCAGGTTCATTATTATTTGAGCCTATGGGTCTTTCCACACATTGGCTACTCCAGTCACAACTCCATTATTTGATTACACATTCCAATGTAATGAGATGTATCAATTCAAATATCATGCTTTCAGTACTTTTCATTCAATGTGCTCATGTCCGATATCAAATTCTTTGGATCTCAGTATGAGATTCATCATTCAGTTGTTCACACATTCCATAATACATATACAATTCAAACGAAAAGCACATATAATTGAATTTACACATCTAGGTTAACTCATATTACTCCCTAGGATAGCTATTGCCTTGATGATTTGGCAATATCTAGATGTTGGCGATGTCATGCAATACACACATAGTTCACAATCCCTATATATATATGTCTTATGTTCAATGCATTTTCAATTTTTTAGATATGAATTCTTCCTCATAAATCTTGACCATTCAATGATTATAGTTTGTATATTACCATTTTGTATTCAGGTTTATACCTTGAGTAAGTTTGATTACTCTAAATTCATCAATCATACATTCATCAACCTTTTCTATCAATATACATTCATACAGTCTTCCAATTCTCATTCATTCATACCTAATACACCATACTTATATCCTTTGGATCATATTTGCATTCATAAGAACACCTTTATTCCTTTAACAACTCATAATTTTCATATTTAAATACATTGATATCAAGACAATCCATTATTTAAGTAATGAAATCAATTAACAACCTAAACTTATCAAACCCTGAACCGATTAATTAAGCAACAATCTAGGTTCATTTTAATCCTTAGTCAAGTCCAAATCCACTAATGTAGATTGATTTATCCTCATTTGGTTCAACAAATTCACAAAACTGAAATTATTGTTTCAAATCTTTGGTTGTGATCGTGGGGGACCTTCTCGCGATCATAAGATGAGTTCCCAAAAGTGCATTATCCAATTTCCCTTAATTCCCAGATTCAAACACCTTTATAACAATCCATTGATTATAACTCAAGTATACATTAATTATACTTCAATTCCTTATAAGTTTCATCTCAATTTCCAACTCAAAATCATTCATTTAATAGCTTATAAACTATTGTCTTTCACGCATGCAAAATCATTCATTAATCACCTTTTGACTTATTGGAGTTATGTACAGTGCCCTGAAAAGCAAGTGTATTTATATTTAACTTAATTTTCTTCCAGTTATAGTTTTGTAATGAAAATATCTATTATTAATGCAACAAAAGAGTTTGGTTTTATGTGTATGAGCATTATATATCTAGTCAAAAGGTACTGAAATTCTTTTGTAAGTAATAGACATATACATAAAGATGTATGAGAAACATATATATTATTAGAATCTAAATTAATTGATTTATAGTTGAATAATCAAGTTAGTTACTTCATGTAAGTAAAGGAGTTTATTCCAAAGGAATGATGAGTTTCTTATCATAATAATAGTTGACTATCAATAATTGCACTATTAAATAAATCTGGAATCAAGTATATTTTAAAGAATAAAGTAGGTCGTTACTTTAATCTTAAAACATACAACTTAAGCATTTGCTTATTATGGACCACAATCTTGATGAGTGGTGAGCTCATATGTGTTTCATTATAATTCTTGATATGATCATAATGGATTTTTATAAAGTATTAATCCAGTGTCTGCTTGTTGGAATTATTAATTAGAACTATAACGGAACATTCACTCAAATAAAGAGTTTATAGTGATATCGTCACTTCTAGATGTTTTAAGGAAAATTGGTGATTAAACTAGCACCAGTAGTTTGAAGGACTAGCTACCCATCAAGTCTTAACACTAAGATGAGATCTTGTTTATTAATCACCATATAAAGTAAAATGGGAGATCTAGAAGGAAAAACCAACATAAGGACAAAACAGTAATTTTACCATTTATTGTGTAGATAGTTATAATAAGGTTCATGATAGGGTTTGCAATTGGACATATTATTTGAAATATGTGTTCTCATAATATTTAGTAATTCACGAGTTCAACAAATTGTCATTAGTAGAATGACATTTAGTTAATAAGCTAGAATTTATTCTGATGAGATTAAATTAATTATGGGCTTATTGAAGCTTGAATTATCTAAGTCCAATAATAGTCCCCACTTGGCTTCAAGAAATGTTATCAAGCAAAGTAAGAATTATAAATGGAGGTTTTAGAGGCCCATAATTGAATGTTGGGCTTGCACTAATCAATAGTTAATTAGAAGCCCAAATGTATATTTAGAAATGGGCTAGACTTTGGTTTAATTTAATTAATTTGAATAATTAAATTAAAACAAAATTTTTAAGAAAGTAAAGTACAATTTTGTTTTTCATTAGGGCTAAATGTGCAGCTACACAAATTAACAAACTAACACAATTCTAACCTAAATATATATTAAACAATTGAATTAATAGTTAAATACATGTTAAACTAAGCCCTAAAATATGATGCATTTATACTTATCACAAGAAAGAGGAGAGAAGAAGGGAGAAGAGGAGAGAGGAGAGAGGAGTTGCTACTACTTTAGTCACTTCGAGTCCAATCTAAGTTATCTCTCATTCCATCATATTATTTCTTTCATTTGACGTAGAAGATGGATATGATGATGAAGAATTCTTTTAGGGATTTATTCTTAAATAAAAGTTAATTTGATTGCTTTGATGTTAATAAGTTGGGCATTGTGATTTTTTTTGTATTTTCATGCTTTGGTAATAAATGAAGAAAGTGAATTGATAGCAAAAAGATTATATTGGAGGACCTGGTTATCTATTAGAGTGCCTAAAATCTAATTGGATGTGTAGGTTGTTTGCTAAATGAGAGATTGTAAATTCCTTGATTCAATTCAATTAGGGTTTACGATTTAGGGTTTAATGATTATAATTCGAGTAAGATTAATCCACCTTTCGAAAGTTTAGGACCAATACTGAATTAACTCGAAAGTGATTAAGTAAGCATTAGATGATAGGATAAATCCCCTTCTCTCATAATTGGTTAATCTTCCTTATATAAATTTTCAATTGTTAATTGGTTGTGCTTAATTTTGATTTCTTTGTGTTAATTTTACAATTTTACTTTCATTCAATCCATATTCAATTGCTTAATTTTCTATTCATTTTTATTTTCATTTTAGTTAGACTTTAGGCATTAGACAAATTAGGATTCGATTAATTCACTAATTCCTCGTGGGATCGACACCTCATATACTACGCTTATGACTTGTGTGCCTATAGAATATTAATAGTTTTATAAGATTAAAAATTGTTTAACATAAGAGACTATCTACAATTAATCATCATTTGTAAAATAGGGGATGGGAAATATGCAACAATATGGTATGATAATTAGTAATCAGTTGGCCATCTAGTTTATTCACCCCTTATAGAGTCATTAATCCTTCAATTTCCTAAACATAACAAGGTAGAATCAGTACTTTACAATGGGGAGTGGCAAGATGACTTCTTTAAAGACTTTAGAAATCCTAATCCTTTGTCTTCTTCTAATTTTAGAGCAACTACTCATATGTCTAGATAAAATACCAATCAGGCATATTTACTAACTCATCTTATAAAAAACTCTTTTGTCCTGAACTTTCGAATCAACTATAGGCTCAAGTAATGCGGAGCAAGTATCTACTTTCCCTTAGTTAGAAGTTATGATACAAGAAGCCATGGCAATGAAGATCAAGGTGCAACACGCCAAGATAAGCTTACTTTGCCAAGTAGACCTATTACAAGACAACGTGCAGCAAGGCTTAAACAAGCACTTCAAGGGTTTGTTCAAAGTCACATTACATCTCAC
>JANSVB020000105.1:5188054-5203651 GCA_025504935.2 Erythroxylum haughtii | reverse complement strand
GCGTAAGTGCATGCCTAGCATGATAATAAGCGGTAATTTAATAGTTGTGACTGGAGCCTAGTGATCAGAGCTATAAGTTCGATAACCTTACCATCAAATACGCATGAACGAAGAGGACATTCCCAAGATGACTTTTCGAACACATCATGGCCACTACGAGTCACACATCTTGCCGTTTGGTCTCACCAACGCACTGGCCACTTTCCAATGCGCCATGAATTCGATTTTACAACCCAACCTCAGAAAGTTTGTGTTAGTTTTTTTAATGACATATTGGTCTATAGCGTTGATTGGGACAACCACATTGCTCACTTAAGGAAGGTATTACACACGTTACAGCATCATCATTTTTATGCGAATACAAAAAAACACTTTTGAGAAATTAAAAATTGAATACTTGGGACACATCATTTCCAAAGATGGCGTGGCCATGGATCCTAAGAAGATTGAAGCCGTTTTATAATGGCCTATTCCAGCATCTCTCAAAGCTTTGAGAGGATTCTTGGGTCTAACTGGGTATTATTGAAGGTTTGTGAAGGATTATGGGAAGATAGCACAACCTCTTACTAATCTTTTGAAGAAAGGAAATTTTAAATGGGATAATTATGTAGAAACAAAATTTAGGCAACTCCAGAACACTCTAACTAGTGCTCCGGTTTTGATATTACCAGATTTCACTAACCCCTTTTCGGTAAAGAGTGATGCATCAGGTAAAGGTATTGGAGCTGTGTTGATACAAGGAGAAAAACTAGTAGTGTTTTTCAACAAAGCATTAGTTGAATCATCGCTGAATAAATCCATTTATCAAAGGAACTCATGGCATTAGTGTTAGCCAGTCAACATTGGAGACCGTATATGGTGGGAAGAAGATTTACAATCTATACTGATCAAAAAGCCTTAGAAATTTGCTAGAACAGAGAATTACAACTCAAAATCAATAGAATTGGTTGGCCAAATTGCTGGGATATGATTTTGATATTGTGTACAAGATAGGAATTTCCAACAAGGCACCTGATGCACTCTCCAGAGTATTTGAGGACAAGGAGTTGCATGTTATTTCTAAGCCATTTGGCAAGATCTGGAACAGATTGATAAGGAGGTAAAGGCAAATCCACAGCTAAGCCGAATCATTGAAGAAATTAAGAGGGAACCGAATTCTCATCCTTCTTATACCTTGGAAAATGGGAGGCTATATTATAAAGGACGATTAGTAGTCTCAACATCCTCAGAATGGATTCCCAAGCTTTTACAAGAGTTTCACACAACCTCTACCGGGGGACACTCGGGAATTTACAAGACTTATAAGAGGATAGCTCAATCTATTTTTTGGAATGGCATGAAAAGGGTTGTAACTGATTTTGTAGCATCTTGTCACACTTGTCAGCGTAACAAGTATCAAGCTACATCCCCAGCAAGCTTACTCCAACCATTGCCTATTCCCAACGCCATTTAGGAAGAATTGAGTATGGACTTCATTGTGGGACTTCCCAAATCGAAAGGCTATGATACCTTGTTGGTCATAGTAGACAGGTTGAGCAAATATGGGCATTTTATTCCTGTCAAATATCCTTACTCAGCCCGCTCTATTGCTGATATTTTCGCCAAGGAGGTTGTCCGATTACATGGCATTCCGCTTTCCATTGTCAATGACCAGGATCCTACATTCTTAAGTAATTTCTGGCAAGAATTGTTTACACTCCAGGGACCTCAACAAAAATTCAGTATCGCCTATCACCCAAAATTTGATGGTCAAATAGAGGTAGTTAACCACACCATTAAGACATATTTATGTTGTTTTAGTTTGGAACAACCCAAGATTTGGTTAGATTATTTACCCTGGGCAGAATATTGGTATAACACCAGCTGTCATTCAGCAGCTAAATTTTCTCCTTTCGAGGTAGTTTATGGAAGACCTCCTCCCTCAATCATACATTTTATTCCTGGAGAAACATTGGTGGAAGCGGTGGCGCAGGATTTAATGAGTCGTGACGAGGCTCTATCACAGTTAAAACATCATCTAGAATGCGCTCGCGATCACATGATACATTTTGCGAATGCACGTAGGCGTCCTCTTGATATTCAGGTGGGAGACTGGGTGTATTTGAAGATTTGTCTACATCAACAAGGGTCCATGCCTAAACAGCCACATCCAAAACTATCTGCACGATATTATGGAGCGTTTTTGGTGGACAAACAGGTGGGCACTGTCGCATTTCAATTGCAACTTCCCCCTCAGGCTCGTATACATCCAGTGTTTCATGTGTCCCAATTAAAAAAAGCTATCGGGCACCACCATGTTCAGGAAGAGTTACCTCCAGAGTTAGATTATACTCCTAATTTGTGTACTCCAGCTGCGGTCTTAGGTAGCAGGACCCTTCATAATCGAGGAGCTGCCCGTGATCAATGGTTGATTCATTGGCAAGGCAAGCCATTGGAGGAAGCTACATGGGTGGACCAAGAGCTTATCAGGGGACAATTCCCAAAGCTTAACCTTGAGGACAAGGTTAATTCTTCAGTAGGTGGTATTGTTAGGAATAAAGGTCGCATAGAAAAAGAGTGGACAGTTTATACACGGAGAAAGCAGTAGAGTTATAGTTAAATAGTGACAGTAGTAGTTAGATAGGGATATACTATATCAGGTTGTTAGCAAGAGATAGATAATCGTAGCCGGAGATAATCATAGCAGTTAGTTAGAATAAGGAGACTAAAAAGTATAGTTTACGAGTGAAGAGGGATAGGCAGGAGATTGATAAGAATTCTCGGTAGTTTTCCAGAGATTGTAAGGGAGTTGTCCCTTGTGCAGAAGGTTCTACCTTCTGGTTTTTGAATAATATTGATTGTCATGACAGTACTTTCTACTAGACTAGGTAGGATTGTGCCAAATTTGATATCACGAAAACAAACAAATAGTGCAGACACAGGTGGTTTGGGCATGTGAGCAGGATGCCCTGTGATGCTCCGGTTCGACGCGACGAGAGAATAAACCTTAGTGACTACAAGAGGCGAAAAGATTGGCCTTACAAGACCTGGAGGGAGGTGATCAAGCGAGATATGTCAGAGTTGGCCATCACCGCCACAGTGGCTAGAATTAAAACAGTCTGGTGTGATAGAATCAGGATAAACGCAATAACATAGAGCCCTCGCGCCTCACCCCCATAGCCTAGTTTTTTTTTTCAGGTGTATGGGGAGATTCCTTTGATGGACGTATAAGACTATGGGATTGCTGCACTCTTAGGGCACTGATCAAGGAAGACTCATAGCGCAGCTAGCAACGAGAAAAGCTGGTCTTAGCAAGGTGAAAGGTAATAGCAGATTATGGTCACCATCAGGTATATATAGGGATGTCCTACCAGTCTGTACGTATTTATTCTTTGTAACCTACATCTCTATTATCATGTCACATACGTATGTGAGTCTACTGGAAACAGCCTCTCTACAATATAGGGGTAAGGCTGCGTACTATCAGGCCCCCCCAGACCCTGCTTCATTGTGGGACTTCGGGGTATGATGATGATGATGATGATTGAGCTATTGCTCGTTAATTGGAGTTATCTAACGCATCAGTACATTACATTAAATAGTTACCTAATAGATATCCTATTCGATCTTAATCCATTGAAAGCATCAGGCCCTAATGGCTTCAATGCCTACCTTTTTTAGAAAACATAACACATTACTGGCAAGCTACTTGGTGAATCAGTGCTGGAATTTATAAATTTAGGGGAGATTTTGAGGGAAATCAATCCTGCTCACATTTGTTTGATCCCTAAACTTCCCAATGCAAGTTGCTCTAAGGATTTTTGTCCAATCTCTTGTTATAAAACCATTTACAAGGTGATTTCCAAGCTTCTTGCTAATAGGCCTAAGGAGAATTTGAATCAGATCACTCATGATACACAAGGAGCCATTATCCCTAGAAAATCTATTTTTCACAATATTCTATTGGTGCAAGAGTTGATGAGAGATTATAGCTCAAGCAAATCCATTAAAAGTTGCTCCAACAAAATTGATCTCTCCAAAGCCTTTGACAGACTACAATGGAGCTTTATCCTTACTTGTTTGGAATGGTTTGGATTTCCAATTTTCTTTATTAAATGGATACAAGCTTGCATCTCAACCCCTTGCTATAGCATCCTCATCAATGGTGCTCCAACTAATCAATTCAGAGGTTCTAATGGCATTAGACAAAAGGATTCTCTATCCTGTTATCTCTTTGTCATTACCAAGGAAATCTTGATCAAAATCATTTGTTTCAACTTAGCCAGCAGAGCTGATTTTAAATGTCATCATAAATGCAAGGAATTGTCTCTTTCTCATCTTTGTTTTGCAAATGATCTTATCTTGCTTTCCAAAGCTCATCAGGAATCCATTCTATCCTACATCAATCTATCATGAGCTTCTGCAGGATATCAGGATTAAAAATCAATCATTGCAAGAGTGGAATATTTTTCTCATTAGATGTTACCAACACAGATTTCAACTTTAGTCTAAACCTCAATGGTGCAATATATGCCATTTGGAGATAAACGAACCAGAGATTGTTTAACAAGGTTATAACAAATAAGTATGTCCTAATTCACAAGCTTCATAGTTGGATAAGGGAAACCCCGGCAGCCCATCATATTAAAAAACAACTAAGCTCTCTCTCAATAAGACAATAGAATCTCTAACTTCCTAGTTTTTCCCTAAGGTTGTATGTATGAGCATTGTATTTCTATTGCTTGATCAAGCTGTGAAAAGACACAGATTGCCTTTTATGGCTTAATGCATTCTTTTACCTTTAAAAAAAATTCAATATGCTATAAACTGGAAGTACATATACCACTATCATAATGTTTGCACCAAGAAGAGATAGAGGAAATTGATTGTCATACAAATATTCTAAAGGAAAGTTTTGAAGGCCAGAAAGATTTTATCACTATAAGTCTAGGAGAGATAGGCTACCTTCTGATCAACAGAAGGTGAAGTACTAAATCAGAAGGTACTTCCTACAAGCATATGAAGCACAAAATTCTGTCTTCAACCGTATGCTTCACCACCTGATATCTGATAGAAATGACTTCTTAACACAAAAGTTAAAATGCCACATTACTTGGATCATTACTTGGATCCAATAGCCTAGCCCACATAGGATGCTAAGAATTCCCAAGATGCACCAAATCTAGGGTATAAAATCCAGGGACTTGGAACGCTTTATTTAACTCTTGTGCTTACGTACCCATGCTCCCATAACCATTTTCCTCAAGGAATAAGAAAGCTTGGCTGAGAAGATGCTTATAGTTTCTCATAGTCTAATTAAAGATTCTGATTCTCTTTTCAGCCAGAAGTGGGGCATAGTCCAAAATTTATTTGAAGTCAGAAAATACTTTTTCATACCTTATGTAATATGTGATAATGCTACTTTTAGGTCTATGATTCAAGGACTCCTTACAACTGCAAATTCTCAGCCTGAAACACTTCCATATACCTATTCCTCTAATACATTTAACTTCATAAACTGCATTGGGTTCCTCAATATTTATGCTTTTTGTTCTCTGATCCATGGTAAGAAAATAAACATGTGCATTCTTACCCTTGAACTTGTGGACCAGATCAATGCCATCAACAACTCGAATTCGAGAATCTGCTGATGTAATGAGCACTTCAGATGAACTTCCTGGAACAAACTATTACATGAAACTCATCAAGGTTAGATATGATCACGGCAGTACTTTAAGAAATATAGAAGTTACCAAATTTTTGCTTCAAATGTATCAATGCACTCTATCTGCTAAGTTACAAATTTACCTGGAAGCCATTGATTTTCTTGAGATGAGCTTTCTTCTTCCTATCTTGGAGATTAATTTGACATTTTTGTTTTAACTTATTCCCTGTAAAGTGGAAAAGACTCATGAAAGGATAGTTAGCACTTAGTTGGAAATTGAAATTGAACATAAAAGAGAGAGTCACAAATGGTACCAGATGTATCATATAAATGACATCTTCCTTTGTAAGTACCAACAAGTGCACCCTTTTAAATAAAAAAAAAACATAAATTAACCACGTAATTTCCATGCCTATTTATACCGAAACTAATCACGTTCTTAAATATTCCCTACCTCACCATCTGGAGTATAGCAAGCAGCAGTGACCATCTCATGCAGATCATTCCAATCGACAACTTGTCGATCAGGAATACTCCATATACGAACCTTTTGGTCTAAGGAACCACTAATGAAGTAAGCATCATCAATAGGGTTGAACTGGATGCAAGTTACTGGTCAAGAAAAACACTCAGAAGCGGTGTGAAAGTAGTAGAACTTACTAGCAATATGTAAAGAAAGATAGAAATCCTCTAGATTGCTTTATTAATTTGAACAACTCATACTAAACGAATTTGCAATCCAATAAGAGAGAACAACAATATTTAGGGGCTGTTTGGGTTCTACTTTATTTTTCTGTTGTAGTTTACAATTTTCTATTTCTGTTTTTCTTTCAAATAAAAACAAAAACCAGTTTAGCTGTTAATGTAGTTATATTTTTATCACTGATAATAATTTCATATTAGATAAAACTTAAAGATAAATTATTTTTAATTAAATATATTTATTTAATCTCTTATATAATATTTATTAACAAATTATTAATAAAATTATGTTATTTTAATAAATTAAATAATTTCAAAATCAAAATTTTATTTAAAAATTAATATTTATTTAAAATATATTTTAACTATTAAATCAAATTTTATTTGAATATTTATATTTTTAAATTTAATTATATTTACTAATAACTATTAAATTTTAATTACATATAATTTAATTATAAAAATAAATTATTCATATTTTTATTGATAATTAATTTTAATTTATTAAATATATAAAGTTGAATTAAATTATTCATAATTTTAATTAAAAATTTAAAAATATATTTAAATGTTAATAAATCAGGCTATAAAAGACAAAAACAGGAAGAAAAAAAAACCTCTTTTTATAGTTTTCTTTAATTTTGAAAACCGAAAGAAATCAAAACTAAAACTAAAAATTCAAATAAACTTATCTTTTACTAAATTTAAAAACAAAAACAGAAAATAATATTTAGTTGCTAATCATATAATGATTTTTTACAACAGAATCTTATTGTTTATTTAATGAAAATAGACTAGACTTCAGAGGAAGAAGCATTCCTTAATCTTGCCTCTCTTGCCACGTTTCGTTCCGCCGTTTCCACCGCTCCTGCCACAACTGCTTCCACCTCCGCCTCCTTCAAGCCTCCTCGCTCTTCGTCTGTGTATATAATATAATATAATATAAAATAAAAGCAATCATCAATTTCTTGTTTATCCATGTACATTTACAACACTTTAATATTCCCCCCACTTCGATTGAAGGACTACTACGTACCACAAACGTAACAGTTACTTCTTTCTTTCTTTTTAATTCTGATCTTAATTTGTACCAAGAGGATGATGTAAGAACGAAGTAATCACTAAAGTTTGCTCTTGCTTTATGACTCAATGTCTCCCCAAATTTAATGGAAATCGACCATCCCTAACCTGATTAAGTAGTTTTCTTTCTTTTATTCTTCTTGTAACAAACCCTTTCGTCTTTTCTAATAACAGAATCAAAAATTTAAGATAGAAAGGCCTAAATATTTAATTTTTTAAAATTTTAAAAAATTCAGTACATTATTAATCTCCAAATAACTCTGTCCTTATATATATATATATATATTAAAAATAAAAAAATATTTAAAATTTTTAAATCTTAAAAAATCCCGTGCACCACTAGACTCCAACTAACTCCTTCTATGGTCGTCTTTTCCTCTTCACATAACCCTTGTTAGAGAAGCAACGAATATATGCAAAACCTAACAATCCCTATACCACTATATTCCAATTCCATACGCCATATTTTCTCCTTAAAGATACGAACAAACACCAAATGCTAACAAAAAGACTAGTGTACCATTCAGTTGTGGAGGCAGAATTGGATACCTCTCTTTATATAAAAGTGTACCCAAATACCATATCATCTTCTACCGAATACTAAGACTTTGCACATTCGCTGTCGCACCAAACCAAAAGACAGGACCACGTAAAGATATGACCTCAACTTTGGAGACATTCGTGGACCTTCGCAATAGCTGCCGTGGCAAGGATAGGAAGATATGTACAAAATATAAACAAAAGCTATCTTGGGAAAGAGTGGAGCCCACGACGACTACATGATGGATGGATGGATGGAGACGCTCCGCAGTTCCTAAATTCAGATAACTCCAATCGACTCTTTAATAAAATTAAGCAAGAGGATAAATAAATTCAAAGTGGTTGGCCAAATATCTTGTGACTTGAAAACCAATTATGCTTATTTCATCGAATAAAGGGACTCTAGGAGTGGGAACGTGCATCCGTCTTTTAATGAAACTTAAATTAGTACATAAAGAAAAGTCAACTTAAATAGGATATACATGAAAACAGCTTGTACGTATCAACTGCAAAACGAGAAATCTTAGTGATGATTGCATCTCTGAAATGAATATAATAAATTCCAGAGAAGCATTGCCTTTATAAGCAAATCAGCACTAACATTAGAGAATTGACTTGCAGAACTTAGGCCATAACACGTCAAACTAAGATTTTTCAGTTAAAACAAATTATTCAAGAAATCAGAACAGAAGGGACCCTAAAGTTTTGGAATATTAACAAATTAGGCATCCATAAGCAAAACATCCAGTTCTCCCAACAGTTCTAGGTTCATAAAACCAAAGGAGAAAAGAAAAAGACCCAACATAAAAGATACTAACAAACAAAGCTACTGAAGAAGAAACAGCGCAAACAAGTCGATATTGAAGAAACAAACCACAAAATAATGCAAACAAGAGAACGGATAGCCCAAGCAAAAGCTAATAACACCGAATGAAGATGTCCTACTGGGAAATAAAATTCTCATCAAACTTATCTGCCCTGTTCCCCTTTTTGTTTTAATGCATTAGATTTTTTATTTCGGATGAGTGGTCCTCACTTGGCCATCATGACTTTAACAAACTCTTCATAGTTGATCTGCCCATCGCCGTCCACATCAGCCTCGCGGATCATCTCTTCAACCTCTTCGTCAGTGAGCTTCTCACCAAGATTTGTCATGACATGACGGAGCTCAGCAGCAGAAATGAAGCCATTTTGGTCTTTGTCGAATACCCGGAATGCTTCCTTCAGCTCCTCCTCAGAATCTGTGTCCTTCATCTTGCGGGCCATCAGGTTAAGGAACTCTGGGAAGTCAATGGTTCCATTACCATCAGCATCGACCTCATTTATCATGTCCTGAAGCTCTGCCTCTGTGGGGTTCTGTCCTAGTGATCGCATCACAGTCCCAAGTTCCTTAGTAGTAATGCAGCCTGCAAGATAGGTAGGTATAAAGATCAGTATTACAGCTAAACAAGTTATAATAAGGTAAAAGCAGACTCAAATCTTCCATGAAGAATGTGGAACAGTACGAGGACAGATAAATTATATTGGCCAAGAACACAAAAGGAAAGAGGATGTAGAATGATAGCTGAAAATGCGATAATATAATCAAAAGACATAAATGGCCAAAAAAAAGGGCAGAGCAAAACTGGAAATTTTAACCGCGTATGATTGTTCATCACAGAACCTAACAAAAAAATAGTGACCCCGAATCCATTCTTGCCATATTGAGAATAAAGATTGATGCAATCTGTCTAAAAAATGCAACATACTACTAGAAAAACAAAGTTTTCTGAACTTGGGTTCAGGAAATAAGTGTCAGTACTGCAGTGTTACAAAATACTTCGCTTTTCTCTTTGTTTCTTTTGCAAAATTCATGCATCTAAGAAACATCTCCATCTCCATGAGGAAAACCGTCCTACATCTACCAATGACACCCAATTTAAAGTCTGAAAGTCTCGACTCCGTCCTCTAATCTGCACGTCTCAAATTTGATCAAACGGAATTCTTAATTGATGGACCTAAATTTCTCTGACTCTAATAGTATTCAACGCAATCATCCAAAGGAAAGCGAAAGTAGCGTGGAAAGCATCAAGGCCAAATGAAGCAGATCATAATTAAAACGTGGTGATGACGTCCAATAGCAATCTGTAAATCAAGTCATTATCTGATCTCATCCCTAATACAATACTATAAGCTCCCACCTCTACCCCAACCCCGAACAAACTGAAAGACCAATAAATTCAGTCTTAAAGACTCTCAAACCAGAAAGCAAAGCAGCACTCCAAAAACACTGTCAGGCATTAATCACAAAGCAAAACTTTAACGTCCACTGAAATACCCATCCTTCTCCGCGCAATCAACACGCAAACACCAATCTAATCCAAAAAATCCGACCAAAGGAAAATCAAAACAAAAAAAATGAAACAAACAGCACAGATCAAGCAACAACACAAAATCAAAAAAAGAAAAAGCAAAAATAGTAACAAAAGGTAAGAGCTGAAGAACATAAGATCTGAGAAGAGAGCAAAGATCTAAGAAAAAAAAACCATCTCCGTCCTTGTCGAAGAGGTTGAAGGCCTCCTTGAACTCAGAGATCTGGTCATCGGTGAGCTTATTAGTCATAAGAGAGCTGATCGGCCATAGCTATTTCCTCCCTTGTCTATGGAAGGAGCAGGCGATGGTGCGATACAGGAGAACTCAAACTTAACTAAGACGACTAAAATCATAAACTAATATAACTAAAATCAGAAAATTTCAAAAGAGACCGAGACAATGAAAAAAGAAATATCCATAAAAAGAAGAGTCCCACACACATTATTGTAAACAATGTAAGCAGTTAAACTAATTTGGGAAATGGTTGATACTCTTTTAAGAACCTTAAAAAGAGAAGATGAGAATCCGTCTCCCTTCAAACAACTCACATTTCCACCTCATGACAATCAATCAACGTTCACAAATCAAAACCGAATCTTGTAGATGCACCCATAAATATACCTCCTAAAAGACCACTTACTCCCCATCGCCTACGCCACGTTACTTAAGATACCCTATCCAACTAGTATCACATGAAATGATAAGAAGATAAACTAATCATGTACCTACAGATCTATAAGAAGACGCCCCGTAGTTATTTGAAACACAAAACTGAAGCGGATAGTGGAAAGTTTTAGTCTTGAAGTTGGTTCGATTCAAGCTAATAAACAAGGAATCCATTACCAACACAAACAGTCCTTACTGAACCCATCTTTCAGTATCTATTACAAATTTTTGAGAATATAGGATATTGTACTTGTGGATGGTCATGTAAAATCTCATAAGCTAGGACTATCAAATCCCAACATATGTGAGCCATAATCCAGAGAGTTATCAACTGGAATAATGCTCCCATTTTTGTGTATCCTTTAAGCAACAGAGGTGCACGTCAAAAGCCACAAATGAGTTCATTTGGGAAAATACAAGTACAGTCATCTATCAACCTTAATGTCAATCAAAAGGCTAGCAATGACATGTATGACAGGATTATGAAAACAAAGTGATGGACATGCCAAAGCTCTGGTATCCAAATGGCTAAAAACAGAGAAATTACTCCAGAAATTTGGCAAAAATAACAACAGCTTCAAGTTTCATATATTACAACAAGATTCTCACAAAACGGAATTCATCATCATATCATATGGCTTGGTTCCAAAGAACAATTTTATCAACTATCTGAATCTTAGAAAGAATTAATCTAAGGCCACGGGGCCACATTGTGATAGTTGAGCTGATATAATTCTGCTTTATCCAATATGCTGTAGAGAAGGAACTACCTAATGCTATTTCTTTAGCAACCTTAATGACAATCAAAAGGCTAGCAATGACATGTATGACAGAGAAAGGTACGAGGATTATGAAAACAAAGTGATGGACATGCCAAAGCAAGAGTGTAGGTATCCAAGTGGCTAAAAACAGAGAAATTACTCCAGAAATTAGGCAAAAATAACAACAGCTTCAAGATTCATATATGACAACAAGATTCTCATGTCGCTACCATGCATTTGCATGATGGCGATATCCTAAAAAAAACGCTTCCTTTGCTACACTTCAATGTACAAGGATTTCTTATTATTATCATAAAATATATAAATATAATAACATATAAATATTACTGATCTGTACTAATTAATATATTTATGTAAATATTATTATTGCTATTATATAACACACACACACACACACACACACACACACATATAATAACAAATATATATCACTAATTAGTCAAGTCATGAAGAAGATGTTTGTTGACCACAACAAACTCACCACTATAAAAATAGAATGATAAGGGAACAAAAGAAGAAATATTGCTAGAATATAATAAACAAAAAATGATGGCGTAGTGAACCTCAAAACCCTTCGGCTATAAATATTGGAAGTGTATGGCTCAAAGCACTCATTGTTTCCAAGAATCTAGCTGGTTGAAGCAGTTGGCGTTGGTGCAACAAGAAGTGAATTCCTCACCCCATTTGCAGATATCATTTCCCTAAGCACATCCCAGTTCCACCGACTTGAAGGAACCACATTCCACATATCAGGCTGCAGGATTCCCTGTACAATACAAATTGAACTGTAGCAGTTGATATCTTGTCTCAGTTTAGAAGTATACATCAATTCCCCGGACCAACTGATCATTGAAACTAATTTGCTTTCCATAGATGAACATATTTATAGAGATTGTGGTTAGCACCTCGGAAATTGTTTCTTCCCATCTAGAAGAACTGAGTTAACAGTATCAAATGAAACAGGCAACAACCACTTTCAATTCCGTGTATCTGACTCAAATCCTACAAATTTCCAAAACATAATATTCTAGCAGCAGACTTGAGTCCAATCCTAGCAAAACATCATAGCAGCATTAAGACTTCATCCTAAGCCAAAGAATGCAGAATAGAAACACTTCAAAGAACAAGCATTCATGTGCATCTACTAAGGTGATTATATCAACACACCTTGCTTATAGGACTTCCCTCGTATGTTTCATATGGGCCCTCTCTTGCAGCAATTTCAGAAGAGGGTTTCAGAGAATGGTAATAGATGGTTTCAAATATTTCCTTGTTAAGTTGTTGAGCCTGAAATAAGTTTTGATTGAAAAATTAGCAACCAAATCAGAAGTCCAAACTAATAATTAACATACAAGTCTACACATGCACACATTCAGAGATCAACTACTACTAAGAGCAGTCTGGAGAATAGCTCGCCTCTGGTGAATCAAATGCCATGCCTAGAAGAATGAATGTATCAGCTAGACCCTGAAGTCCAATCCCAATGGGTCTGTGTCATAGATTTGATCTTCTTGCAATTTCAACAGGGTAGTAGTTAACGTCAATTATTTTGTTGAGATTGTGACTACTTCTGTAACCTGTCCACAAGGAGAAATGAAAGAACATTAAGCTAAATTGTAATTTCAAGATGCACGCAACACCCATCTTTAAACCCTTTAATTCATACCTCTGCTAATTTGTCAAAGTCAAAAGACCTGTTTTTACAATCTCTACTCCCAACAAGCTTAGATGGATGAGCATCCATTGGAATCCCCTGAAGCATAAATGGATAAATTAGATTGTAAACCAACAGAACTAAAAATAAAATACTTCTTGCAATAAGTTATGGCTCTGGTTTACCTTCTCTCTTACATATCTTGGCAGAGTAATAGATGCCAAATTGCACACAGCAGTTTCTGTTGGACTTGTGTACTCAATTATCTCAGTGCACAAATTTGAAGATTTTATCGTACCTAGATTCTGCTGGTTGCTTTTCCTATTGCAAGTATCCTGAAGAAACAAAAGAACTATTAGAAGAAATCTAAAACAAATATGAAAAAAAATCATAATACAGACTGTAGAGAGTAAAGTATGCAAAAATTTCAAAAGTGATACAACAATTACCTTAAAAAACATATAAGGGGTTCCTGTTTCTATCTGCGATTTCAGAATTTCAAACCACAGGTTCTGAGCCTGTACCACTTTCTTTGCCTTGCCCTAGTTACAGACATTTGTATTAATAGTCAAAACTAAACCCACTGGACACACCTTACTAGATTTATATCCAAATTCAAAATTACATAAATCAAGGTTAAGTGAACTTACATTTCTTTCATATTTTGTGTACAGTTCCTCAAATTCTTTACCCCAATAATCTGCCAATCCCGAAGCCTCATTAGGGCAAAATAATGACCAAACTCCATTGCTTTGCATTCTTTCCATGAAGAGATCAGGTACCCAAAGGGCATAGAATAAATCTCGAGCTCGATGCTCTTCCTGAATGAATAATAGACCACTCACATATACTTAGACACGGGGAAAGTAGATCTCACGTTATGGTGATTAGAACCAGGAGATGTATGAAAACAAAAAGAAAAAAGGAAACAAAGTGGAGAATCTAGCTATTTTAACCCTACCTTTCCACGGTTTTTCCTAAGATCTAGAAACTCAAATATGTCAGCACGCCACGGCTCCAAGTACACAACAAAAGCACCTAAAAACATCATCAATGACAATGTAAAAAAACCAGAAAAGTTCACATTTAGCTCAATAATAAAAACAAGAAACAATGAACAGACCTTTCCTCTTCCCTCCTCCTTGATCAACATAACGAGTAGTATCATTCCTGAGCCATCAATCGCAGGATTACCTGTCAGCATTAATTAGCCAATCGAAAACAAAATTTTCCAGCCCAGACCACAGCTTCTCTGCATGCAAACAATCGTCCTATTAATATATTCACGTCCTGATTTAATTAAGAATACCAACGCAGGCAGAAAAATGAGTTCACAACATTAAAAACAAACCAGTAAGCCCCTTCTGTGTCATGTTAAACTCTCTATAAATAGACATAGGAGTGTGAATATTGCATGTTTTAGGGGAATGGGACATTGATTGTCTCTTTCAATATCTCATCCAATAGCCAGAAACAAGGAAGAAAATAAATGAGTGCATTTTCCAAAAAAAAAAAAGTGATTCCTTAGCCTTCTTGTTCCATGACAAATTGTATTGATTACTGAAATAATTTTCTTAAAACTTGTCAATTTTAACTGATGACACAATCAACTTAAGTTAACTTTTTAACTGTTCACATAAGCAATTAATCTTAACCATGACAGGAAGTTCAACAATAATTATGGTATAGTAGTAAGCTTCTAAAACATGAGTGGCCAAACTAAAACCATAAGCTACCCTATTCAACAAGTTATTTAATTAATATGTTTTCCATTCATAATAAACAGTTAATGTTTTAAACTATTTAATCAATTAATTTTCATTTACACTTCATATTAATTATTATTACCTTATATTATTTTAACCCTTAACAATTTTGGATTCATTCTAATTCTGCTTTATCCAATATGCTGTAGAAAAGGAACTACCTAATACTATTTCTTTATCAACCTTAATGACAATCAAAAGGCTAGCAATGACATGTATGACAGAGAAAGGTACGACGATTATGAAAAAAAGTGATGGACATGCCAAAGCAAGAGTTTAGGCATCCAAGTGGCTAAAAACAGAGAAATTACTCCAAAAATTTGGCAAAAATAATAACAGCTTCAAGTTTCATATATTACAACAAGATTCTCACAAAACGGAATTCATCATCATATCATATGGCTTGGTTCC
>JANSVB020000105.1:5099116-5117194 GCA_025504935.2 Erythroxylum haughtii | reverse complement strand
CTTGGGTTCGAGCCGTGGCTCCCCCTGAACCAAAGAGGACAATACCTGGAGTGATGGCGGTAGAGGCCGAGCTCTACAGTAGCGGTCGCGTGGCCAGAGTTCACGGACCCTACATAAGTTGCAAGGCTTATATGTAAGGGCAAAGTGGTCATTGCTCACTCATTAATGGCAAGATTGTAAATAAGAAGTGGAGGCTTGTTTTTAAGGAAGGAGGAGCACGAAAATTAGAAGAAAAGAACAAAGAAAAGAGAGAAGAGAGGAGAGAGTTCGGTGGAGAGAAAAGAAAGAAGAAAGAAAGAAAAAAGTTAGGGTTTTGATTTTTCTAAGCTTTCAAGATGGATTTTGAAATTGATTCAAGAAGGAAAAAGAAAGAGGAGGATGAGAGCTTCCATATAAGCCAAGAAACTCTTTATTTGGAAAAGATTCAAGGTAAGAATAGATTTTGATCTTTGGATTTTTGAGATGGTTTTGGTTCATAGAGCTTAAGAAATGTATGGGCTTAAGTTTTCTAAGACCAATTTTAGTGATTATGTCTTACGAGTTGTTCAATTTGGATGCCTATTGATTAGGGATTTTTGTCATTGATGAAGGAGATTAGGAGAGGCAAGAGGAGCAAGAGGGGATGCATTTTGAACAAGTATTAAGCAAGAAATTAAGGTGAGTTCCATGTTTATAATTTGAGTAATGAGCTACTAAGGTTTCTTTCCAAATCAAGAAAATAAAAAAGCATTTCAATTAAATGTTGTTTTATTGTTTTGATTGATTTTAGAATTTGCTTATATGTTTGTATGTATAAGCTTGAATTGATAAGTTGTGAATTGCTATGATATGTTGTTATGTTATGTTATGTATATTGGTGTATGACATTGTGATGAAAATTGAAGTGTGAGCATGATTATGCTATGCCTTGTATCATGGCATTTTGATTGAATGGAAAGAAGAAAAAGCATGAGAATATGAAATGGTGAAAGATTGAATTAAGCATGAGATTTGATTATGTTTAGGCGAGAGAGGAACCGTTTCGTAGTCACACGCACGTTGACGTAAAGCCTTCTCCCGGCTGCCCGCTTATGGCCCACGAGATCTGAAAAGTGGACTCGTTTCGTTCACGGTGTAAATTTCGGTTTTGCCGTTTTGTTCCACAGAACCCTCGAGCCATTTGATTGTGCATTTTCATTTTGACATGTTAAGTATGATGCAATTTTTGTGTTATGCTTGGATGATGAATTTCATCAAATGTGTTTAAAGTGATGATGCATTGAATGATGATTTATGATGTTTACGAATTGCTTGATTAGTGGTGAATTTTGGGAGATATGTGTTACATGGATTTCAATGTGAGTTTTACAAAGGAAATAACTATTTCAATGGTTTTTGCTTATTTCTTGGTTATAAACGTGTTACCCACGAGCTGTCAGCTCACCCCCCTTTCATTCCCATCTCTAGGTGATGAGAAAGAGATCGGGTGAAAGAAAGTGAAGGCATTCGTTTGATTATGCATATGTTGTATTTTTAGTTATATTGATGCAAAAACTAAGACTTTGGACATATGTTGAGAATTTTGGGGTTTTGTATCTTTTGTATTCGGATTTTTAATATTGATGATGTAATATGGCTTGGAATGCCATTAAAGTTTGTAAACATTTATCCTGTGATGTTAATGAAATATGGATTTGTGTATGGACATGGAATATTAATATGTATATGGATTGATGATGATGAATGTTGAGCAAAAAGGGTTGGTATATATATACATATATATTTGCATAAGTGAGACATTATGGAAATGAAAGATAGGATTTTGTGGATGATGATAATTGATGAATGAAATGAGTAGATATTAGAGAGTTTAATGGAAAATTATATTGATGCACACCAAAAAGAAATGGAGTATGAAGTCGATGAGAAATTCTTTCTTAAGATGTGTCCTTAGAAAGGAGTCATGAGGTTTGGCAAGAAGGGCAAATTGAGTCCGAGATATGTGGGTCCTTATAAGATTGTAGAGAGGATCGGACCGCTAGCCTATAGGTTGGCGCTGCCACCAGAATTGTCACAAATATATGACATCTTTCATGTGTCCATGTTAAGGAGGTATAGATCAGATCCCTCCCATATTATTCAGACCACTGAGGTTCAGTTGAAAGATGATCTAACCTATGAGGAAACTCCAGTGGAGATCTTGGACACTAAGGAGAAGGTCCTCAGGAATAAGACAGTTCAGCTAGTCAAAGTCTTGTAAAGAAACCATTCTGTGGAAGAGGCCACGTGAGAACCTTTGGAAACCATGAAGGAGAAGTACCCACACCTTTTCAACGATTGAGGTAAGAATTTCGAGGACGAAATTCTTTTAAGAGGGGAAGAAATGTTAGCCCCTAAATTTTTTTCTTAATGAATAAGCATGATTTGATTAATTTTAGGGTCTTACTAGATTAATTTGTGTTAGAATTAATTAGCATGTTAATGTGAGTGAGATTATATGATATAGGTTAATTGAATTAGATTGCATGAGGGGCATTGTTGGAACATCACTTGAGTTGTAAAGTCTTAAGGCAATGAAGGAAGGCTATAAAAGGGGAGAAAAAAATTTGTTTTCTTGTATTTGGAAGAAGTCAGAAACGTAAATGAGAAAAGAGAGAAGAGAGAGAAGCACAAAAAAGAGAGAAAGAAGAGAAAAGAAGGGGGTTCATCTAGGTTTCAATTTTTCTTCGTCTTCAAGAGGGATTTTGGGGGGAAAAGGAAGAGAAAGGTTAAAGCTTAAATTAGAGCCAAGAAACTCATTGTTTAGTGAAGATTCAAGGTAAGTTGGTGTTTTAATATTTGGATTTTTGGAAGGGATTTGGTTCAAAGAGCTTAGAAAATGAATGGGTATAAGTACTCTAGGATCAATTTCATGCATAAGTTTCTTTGTGTTTTCCAATTGGAGTTCATTTCTGAATAGGGATTCTTGCTAATGCTGAAGGGAGGCAAGAGAGGCAAGAGGAGCATGAGGAGAGACATTCTTGAGCAAGTTTTCAAGCAAGGAGACTAAATTGGGTTACATTTTTATAATTGAATAATAAGCCATCAATGTTTCTTTTAAAAAAGGAAATAAATGTTTTCAACTACTTGTAAATGTGCATTTATTGTTCTTTAAATGCTTTGAGATAGTGCTACATATTGTGTGTATGAATTTTGTGCATGAACTATGAAACAAAAATGGAAATGATTTTGAAAGGATACCAAGTATATGAAATCAAGTTTCCAAAAATGTGCCAAAGGTACATTCTTCCTCATAAGCTTTGTCAAAGGGGCTGAGATGAATGAAAATTTCTCGACAAATCTCATGTAATAACCAGGTGATCTAAAAAAACTCTGAATCTCAGACACATTTCTCTGGGCTTCCCACTTCATCACTACTTCAATTTTCTTTGGGTCTACCTATATGCCATGTCCAGACACTACGTGACCCAAGAATACTACTTGATCAAGCCAAAATTCACACTTATTAAACTTGGCATACAATTGTTTCTCCCTCATTATTTGTAATACTAGCCTCAAATTAGCATGTTCTTCCTTATTCCTCAAATACACGAAAATATCATCTATTATGAACACAATCACAAAAAGATCTAAGTAAGGCTGAAATACGTTGTTCATCAATGCTATAAAAGCTACCAGAACATTTTTCAACCCAAAAGGCATCACCAAAAGCTAAAAATGTCTATATCTGGTCTTGAATGCACTTTTTGGTACATCAGCTTCTGCTATGTTTAACTAATAGTACCATGATATCAAATCCAGCTTAATGTTGAGCTCTTTATAACTAATCAAGTAAATCATCTATCCTCGGTATGTCAAAATCCCATCCTTCTTCTCCATAAACAACACTGGAGTTCCCTGAGGAGATACGCTGGGCCTGATAAAACCCTTATCCAATAACTCTTGCAACTAGATCGTAAGTTCTTTAAGTTCGACAGGTGCCATCCTATACAAAGGAATTGATATAGGAGCTGTACCTGGAACTAAGTCCATAGTGAACTCCATCTCCCTTTCTAGGGGTAATCCCAGTAACTCACTGTGAAACACATCTAGGAAATCCCTAACAACAGGAATATCCTGTACTATTTGCTCAGTTCAGGTATCAGTTATATAGGCTAAGTAAGCCTCACATTCACCTCAAATCAGTTTGAAAGCATTTATCTAGGAAATCAACCTAATTAGCACTACTTGACTAACACCTCAAAATATTACCCTTGGTTGATTACGGGATTCAATAGTCACTTCCTTAGTATAACAACTCATTACCGCCTTATGTGCAGTAAGTGAATCCATACTCAATATGAGATCTATCTCCTTCAACTGCAATACTATCAAGTCAACCTTTAACTCTGTCTGATCAATCTGAATGATACACCTTTTATAGACCTCCCTACTCACTGTAGTACTTTCTACTATAATACTCACTACTAAGTCAAATTTCATCACCTCTATCTCACAATGCAGTTTAGATGCCAGATGTGGTGCAATAAATGATTATGTAGATCCTAGATCTAATAATGAAAATGACTCAGATTGAAAAACATGTAACACACCTGCAACAACATCTAGGGAGTTTTGTACCTCCTGTCTGGTGATAGCAAAGATCCTAGCCTGAGATTACGGGTGGTTACTCCACACCTCAGTCCTAACATTAGGACCTACTGAACTAGTTATGCCTCTACCTTTACCTCTCTGTCCTGCTCCACGAGCTCCACTTTATTGGATAGTAGTCTCAGTCACTGATCCCCCTCTCACTCCAGATTATGCTCCAAAGGTTGTGGGGTAGTCTCTAAGATGATGCTTATGAAAGCCACAATGTAAACAAGCTCCTGTTAACCTCCAACATTCTCCGCCATGTTTCTTTCCACAGTGTTCACAATTGGGCATCTGTTGTGTTTTCCCACTAGATATTTGACCTCTGCCACTGCTAGATTAAACAAAACCACCTCTCGTTCTAAATCCCTACTGTCTGGATCTAGTATGTGATCGAAATGATCTATTCTGGAATTTACTAAATCTCCTGCTAGAATCAGCTTTGAACTCACCTTGCCTCTTCATTATGAACTCCTTCCTATACTCTCCTTGATCATCTTTCAATAACTGTTCAATTCGAATTAAGGTAGCTCTCCGCTCAGTAAAGTTACTTAGATTAGTAATGGCCAACCTCATTCTGATCTGCATATTCAATCCATCCTCAAATCACCTACACTTATCCTCCTCAGTCGGAATCAATGCAGTAGCATACCCAGTTAACTCATTAAACCTCACTTCATGCTCAACTATAATAAGATCCCCCTATCCAAGTAAATCTTGGGCATATAGTTCTCCTTGGAAACTCTCAGAAAATTTTCGCATTTTAGTCTACAAGGTCAAGTTGCTAGGAACAATCTTCCACCACTGATAAGCTGGACCTTGCAATGGTGAGACTGTATAGTCAAACCTTTCATCGAACTCGCAGTCCATCTGATTAGACACTTGTTCAGTTCTTTCCAACCAACCTGCTACCTCTGCAGGGTCTGTACTTTCGTAAAAGTCTACAACCCCCTACTTTATAAGCTTATCATACCTCCTTTCCATCTCTCAAGAGTTCTTGGAGGCATCTGTTCAGATTGAGGCATTAGACACTCTCTATTGGCTCCTATGGACTCAAGGTCAGCTGACACTGCTACTTGATCTCCTATAAAGGATGACCTATAAAAATAATAGCTGTGATCACTATATGAGTCTCTCACTATATATCATGTCTAAATGCTCTTATATATCCCTAAGGATGCCAAACTATGCTCTGATACTAAAAATGTAATACCTCACTATCATAGAGTATATACCCGATCATCCAGAGGACATTCAAGAATATACCCTATGAGAATGAAATGTTAGAGTAGTCACAATCACTTATTATGGCATGACATATAACATAACTAATCATAAGATCAACTTTTCCTCATTTCATTCTCAAAAATAAGCTTACATCGCCATTACATTTCATAATCCATACATTTACATTACAAAAACAATCGGGAGTTCACTATTCTATACAAAATTTTTAACCTAAAATGAGATGCTAACAAAACATTTTAACTAAACTCTTTAAACATCAGCGACTAGACTTTTGAGCCATCTCTTGTTTCCAAAATTGATAATACTATACTACTACTAGACTGCCTTAGAAGTTAGGTCTCCTCAGTACCTGAAAATCAAGATTTCAATTTTGATAAGTTTTGCAAACTCAATGAGTGAACACTCATTAATGTGCTTGCTCAAGTCAAAATACAACATCACTAGTATACAACCAAATTCACAATTATATCACATTAGCTTGAATCAATTCCCACACAGTTTTGTATACCAAATCACACTATACATTATATCTCAATAAGCACATTATAATACAAACATGTCATATAATCTTTTTAGAAAAATTTAATCCTTCACCACAATCATTCATATCAACATGTATACAAGAATTTCATATCACTATATCAATATAATTCAGTACTTTTTTTTTTGTTTTTCACAATCATTCACATGTACACAAACATAGCATAACATTATATCAACTCAATTTAATTATTCTTTACAATAGTTCACATGATACATGTAACAATATATATGCAATGCACATAAGACTCTACTTTCATTTTTATTTTGTTGTGACCGAGCACTTATTTAATGATCCCGTATCTGTTGTGGATACTGGGCTCATTTCAGATACTATCCTGTACCCATAGTAGATATCGAGCTCATTAAGTGTTGAGCCTATGACTCTGTGTGCACATTTATGAGCTTTAAGCTCTTTTTTACGTTGGTCACTCCTAACACAACTCCTTTTTCTGATAATACATATCAATGTAATGAAAATGCATCAAATAGTATATTATGCTATCAATAATTCTCATTCAGTGTGCACAGTTATATAGCACATTTGTTAGGCCTAAGTCTAGCATTCAACATATAGTTGAGATCACAATTTCCATATTCACATTCAATTTGCAAACATGTCCAATATAGTCCCGAATATTAAACTTCTCAAACAATTGATGGTCCAGAATTATCACAATCATATTAGTAATAGTTCAATATCTAACAATTAATTAAAAACAATTCAAATATAGTAAGTAAACATCTAGGTTAACTCACAGTATGGTCTAGATAGCTTTTGCCTTGATGAGCTGACAATGTCTAGATGTTGTCGGTCAATTTGTGCTTCTAAATCATGCAATACATACAAATGTACACATTACTAACTTATTTAATCAAATAAGTACTCAATCATACACATGTATATGTGTTTTGTTCGATGCATGCTCAATTGACTATTCCGGGTACGTAACCTTATTTATAATTCTTGCTCATTTATTCATTATAGCTTGCATAAAACTTTTTTACAATTAGGTTATGCTTTAGGTAAGTTTGATCTCAATCATACATTCATTAATTCTTTCCAAGCATTAAATATTCACACAATTTCCCAATTCTCTTTCAATCATACCTAATTCATTTCTTATACCCTTTGAATCACATTTGCATTCACATGAACATCTTTATACCATTAACAACTCTTACTTCTCAAATTCATATACATTGATATCAATTATTCCATTCCTTAATTTTTAACCTCAATTAACAACTTAAACTTATCAAACACTTAATCACTTAATGAAGCAACTTTATAGGGATCAACCTAACTTTAGTTGTGGATGGGATGATTAACAGAATTACTTCCCTGATAGTTTACAAGATGCATAACAATTCTCATACAGACCAGAAGTTTCTTATTACAACTCAATAACTTCTCTGGATGACTATATCAACACCTATAATGCTTCCTATCTTCAATTTCAACAGGGTATATAGCAACTTCAAGAGAGCATATAGCAATTTCTGCATAATACCCTACAATTACAACAAAATGGATACCAATTTTGACATGATGCAAGGTCTAACGTCCAAGATGTGGAGAGCCAACAAGATTCAGGTACATCTCTAAAAGAATTGATAAATATTATGAATGCTAATACTTTGCAACTTCAACAGTGTGTATAGTAGCAGCTTAAGGAGTATATGATGCAATTCTAGTAGGAAATGAGGCATATAATGTCTAGACTCCAGAACGTGGGAAATCAAATGGGTGAGATAGGAGTGAGGATCGACTACCTAGAGCTACAAAGCAAAGAGCAGAAGCCATATCAACTTGAGGAGTACCCAAGGGATGTTAGTGCAGAAACCTTATGTAGTGATTAGGAGCTTGAGAATCCCAAATAGACTACTCAAGGAATTTATTATATGGAAGAAGTAGAGAAGGAGTCAAAATAGAAAAGGATACATCCTTTAGCTCAGAGGTAAATACAGAGTTCCAATTTGTTGTTAATAATGACTTTTTACTTTTACCTAGCAGGTTAAAGAAATTTAACAAAGAAGAAAAAAGAAATTTGAGGTCTTTCCCGATAACTTAGAAGATAGGGCATATATTAAATATGACAGATTATTAACCAAGACCCTATCTTGAACAACCTCACGTGGAAGTGGCTCAAACTATACTACCTGAATATCATAATTTTCTCATGTGAGGAGAAAAATGGAGTTGATCCACCGACACTAAAGAAAGACATTTCTTAGGAGGCAACCCAAGGGAAGTAAAATTCTTTTCCTTTACTTTCACATTTCTTTATATATTCATGTGTGTTTTATTATTGGTTTATTTCTTGTTCGTTTTAAATTTCAATCGAAATGAGAGAAATTGCTTGTTTTCCATGGCTTCTAGAATTATATAGTAATGAGTAGAGAATGACTAGAGAATTTCATGGCAACTTAAGCATGTACCTTTACTTTTGTGATTGGTCGATGCGTATTATCTTTAGAAGAGTAGTGACCGGTAGTAGACAAAGCCAGTGAGATTTTAAGCCTTATTAGATTGACACATTCATATCAGTCTTATTGTCTTTTGATAATGTGTGACCTTCATGACATATACATCCTTATTTTTCCTTAATTTTCTATTCAAGACCATGTTTTTAGCACATGCATTAATATGGAGATGATTAGGCATTTTTTTTTTCATAAGCTATATTAGCCAAATAGCCTACCCATTATATGATTTTCCTTTTTGATAAAATATTTATTTTGCCTGCAATAGGTATGTTCATTTTATTACTTCCTTTTCACCTTTTGAAGTTGTATATGGCTTTAATCCTTTAACTCCTTTGGATATTTTACCTTTGCCTACTAATGAACGTGCTAATCTTGACGGGAAGAAAAAGGTGGATTTTGTAAAGGATTTACACACCAAGTTTTGGGCTAACTTTGAAAGGAAAAATGAAAAACCGTATGACAAGCTAATACAGGGCATATAAAAGTTATTTTTGAACCTGGAGATTGGATGTAGGTGCATATAAGGAAGGAATAGTTTCCTACTCGAAAGAAGCCCAAATTGTAGTCTAGAGGGGATGGACCTTTTCAAGTCTTAGAGAGGATCAATGACAACATCTACGAGCTCAATTTACCGAGCAACTATGGTAATGTCAGTGCTACTTTTAATATTCCTGATTTATTTTTGTTTGACATAGGTGATTCAAGGAAGAATCCTTTGGATGAGGGGTGGAATCATGGGGATTAAGATACTAAACAAATGGCTCCAGATGATGCTAGTAAATTTTCCCAAGACCCATTGCAAGGAGTTGGTGGTTCAATGACTAGAGCAAGAACAAAAAAAATGAAAGAAGCTTACAAGGACTAATCAAGGAGATGCAAGAAAAGGAGGTTATTATTGAAAGTGGTAAGGCATTACTAAGATTAATTACCTATCTTCCTTTACAAGATGTTAGACAAAACTTGGTACATGCTAAACAAAGATTGAAATCCAAGATACAATGTTGATCATCATACATAGGTTTAAAGGAAGCCCAATTTGCATAATTACGATGCAATCAGCGCGTGGGCTAGTTTTGTTGATTTAATTAAGCCCAAATTTACCGTTTGTGTGAATAAGGCCTTATTAAGACTTGTTCCTTAAGAATTTCGTTCATATCTAGATAAATCAAATTATTTCCTTAATTTAAGATATATCCACACTCAAGATTAATTTGTATCCTCAAATTAAGGATTCCCTTTCTTATTTAGGACTTTCCTACTTAGGTATAAACTAGGAATAGGTAAGAAAACCCTTTCCTTATAAGATTAAGATATTATGATGGCTAGTTAAAAGGCCATCTAATGTATTACGAGATCCGTCATCATTATCATTAAAAATTGAGGTATTTTCTAATAAGCTTGACTTGTTCTTTTTGTGTTCTTGGCAGAATACAAATATGACTTATCAAGGGAGTGATTAACCTTTGTGGCATCTTAAGATTGGAGTTTTAAGGACTTAGCTTCCTTAAGGTTCTAATCTAATCGTTCAACTTGTGTTCTAAAATTCTGGGCATGCATAACTAATTGATCAAGAGTTCCTAGGGCAGGTCACATAATGGGTTCGTATCACTAGCCTTCTACTTAAGAATAGAGTTATGCAAATGTATGGGGTTCTGATATTCCTCAATTCTTAGGAGTTCAGTATCACTCATCTGATCATTATGAGGATGGTGATCACATTTGTCTTAAGCTACTTTAAATTTTGTTTGGCTTTCTTTAACTTACAGGATGTTGCCAATAGTAAAACTTTTAAGAGTAAATTTCACTTTTTTTCAACTTCTACATCAATTGGAATGATTTGTACCCTTCAATATTCTGGTTCTTGGAAGTACTAACCAATTCAAGGAAGGCAACCTACTTAGTGATCCATTATAGAACCTAAAAGAAGCACAAACAAATGTATTCATATTTTGAATGAGAATGTATGAATGTTCAAATAAGAGAGTTTCCCTAAAGTGAACAAATGACTATAGATATAGAGATAACCAGATTGGATTGACCATGGCTCGATCCAATTTCCTTTTGATCAAGTATTGGGCCTGTTGATTGTTTTTACATATGATGAGTCTCCCATTGAATCTAAAGTCTGTCATATGAACTTTTTGAAGAAAATTTATAAGTTCCCTCCTTGATGCGGGGAATCTCCTATCACCAGTCATGGATTAGTGATGGTGGCTTGTAGTTGCTATAGATTGCTCCACAATAATTCTTTTTGAAACTAAACATTTAAAACATAAATATGAGATAGTTCAAACCTGGTGTTACTGTTAGGAAGATAGTAAGATAACTAAAGGAATTGGTCACTCTCCCCTTGTACTAGCATTTAATGTGATAAAAACACAAAATTCTATCATTGTAATGTGAAGACATATTAGTTAGATTAGACCAATCAGCACCCAAAACTTTGAAACCCTAGGAATTCAGGAAGATCCCATTTTAGTTTTTAATAGCCCAACTATACAATGCTTTTTTTTCAAAATCATGTCCTTAATCATAACTTGTTTATAAGGGCCATTGACATTCCATACAAGCAACATTAAGGGGGTTTCCCATTTAGATTTTTTCTGTTGCTCCTTTAAGTTGACCTCTTTCTAGAATAGCTGACAACGTGTCGTAACCTTAGACAAACTAAATAACTAGACCTATTACTATAGCAGTGGTGAGTCTAGGTCAATCCCATAGAGAGTGTGCGTAAAGTTTTCGAAATGAAAGTAACTAGTGTTTAGGTTTAACAGGTGGGTTTTGGATTTTGAAATAAGAAAATAACATAAAACTAACCTAATGAAAACAAATTAAATAAAACATGTGAAAAATGATAAGAGTGTGGAATTCGGTAGGGACCTGGTTTTTTAGTTCAATCTCAACCTACACCTTAATTAAACATATTTCATTGATTTGTTTTTCTCAAACCTCTACTGGCAACTATTATTGTAGATTAATAATTAACCTGAGTTTTCCCTTAGGTAGTGGTTAATTAAGATACGATCGTTAATTAAACCTAACCACCGAATAACCTAGAACACAATCTCTAGATTCAATTAGGTAGTAACATTATGAATTAGGATAACCTATTAATCAACACAACAAGCTTATATGATGCATCATTTAACCTAGGTCATCTGATCCCTAATGAATACAAATCATTAGTCGCTACACATGAATTTCAACATAATAATTACGGATTATATCGAAATCCTAGCAATAGGTTTACAAGTAAATGATTCAATGACTACATTAAAATCATCTTTTCACAATACCCAATTTAATCAGCACAAGATAACATAATAAATTCCTAATGAGAGAAAGAAACAATTAAAATAAAGAAATACATTTAACCTGCGTGGTCGACGTTGATGTCACCTCTGAACTAGTAATGGGACGTCTAGCCCTTCATTGGCCTCCGGTAGTACAGAGCATACTTAAATGCATAAAAGAGTCGTTCTGTGAATTAAGACAAAAATGAGGATGCAAAAGAGTTGAGAAGATCTAACACAAGATCGAAGAAGTAAATCAGGAAGCAAAATCAAAAGAACAAAGGTAAAACCGAGACGTTTGGTTTTATTAAAACGTCAATGTTTTAATCTCATAACAGAATAGGAACCAACGTTAGTGGCATAGGATAATGTTGTGAGCACTAAGCAGCAACTTAGAGAATTTTTTAAATTATTGTTAATGAGTAAGGAGACTAAGATTTGGTTACTTCTAATAAAAGTCCACTTGAAAATTATTGACATTCACTCGGTAATAATAATATTGATAAAAGTTTAATTTTAATTGAAATATTTTTATTAAAATATAAATTCAGTTTAAATATTTTGTAGTGTTTAACATTTATAAAATATTTTAGATATATCTTGAATAAAAATAAGGCAATGTTAAAATTTATCTATTATAATTTTAATAGTTTTAATTAATATATAAACTCCATCATGACACTTGATAAAATAAAATTTATATAAATTATTTTACCTAAAATAAATTTTTTGATAGAATATATTAGAATGAATTTTAACGAACTTAATTAATTTAGTTACAACTTGATTAATTAAAATTCTCATTAATGACAGGATCCTAAGTCCTGCCTTTGCCATATGTTATCCGCTTTATACAATTATCTAATTCTTCTTAGGGTTGGGGATTACGATGTTTTTCTTTGAGCCAGCTGGTTACCTTTATTTTAATTGAAGAATTAGTGTTGAAATTAGGGTATGTTTGAGAATTTTAATTAATCTGGTTCTAATCAAATTAATTAGATTAATTAGAATTTATTGTAATTAAATTCGATTAATAGGGTTTATTAAAATTATATTATTTTAAATAAAATAAAATATGTACATTTCATTTGGTCACATGGCAAGACAGGACTCATATACTAATTAAAAATATTAAAATTTATACCGTATCAATATTAACATGACATACAGTCATTTATTCAAAATTTATAACATGTTGTAAATGTTAAAGTTTATTTTGAATGTTAAAAGATGTTAAGATTTAATTGTATTTTGGTAAAAACGTATATTACACTTTTTAACTAATAATATTATGCGTTTGCTATAAATCTTATTTTTAAGTCCTCTGCTATATAATTTTATATAACATAAATAATAAATTTTTCTCCAAATAATAATTATAATTGAATGTTTTATTTGAAAATGAATTTAAATAATTCAAGTTAAAATTTATAAATTCCTTTACTTTTAAAAGTTATCTATAACTTTGAATTGGCATTTTCTATGGCAATTAATATAAAGCTGTACTTAATAAACATATCATACAAAATATAGGAAAATTTTATATATGATGCTATCTATGTAGAGCTAGGATAGCATTAAATGATATCACGTACGTGTAAAAAGGTTCAAATAAGAAACTTTTAAGTGGCATAAATGAAATTAAAATTAGAATCAAGCAGGACTGGAGGTTTATTTAAATATCGATGATCGCAGAGCAAGGGGCTGGAGGTTTATATGTTCCTTGCATGTGCAATTAATTGGATCTTCGATTGGCATGCAAAGTTATCCACACAATTTCTAGTTCTTTGCCTACTTGACAGAAACAAATGTTTGCTAGCTAGACAAAATGTAATTCCGAGGATAGCACCGGAGGACTTATTATGTATCCTGAAGTGAATAATTTATAAAATATCAAGTATTGTTTCTAATAATTTTTAAAAATTATAAAAATAATCTTTAATTTTTAAAATTACAAAATAGACTATCAATATATTTTACTTTATAATTTAAAATTTTACATCAACCTTGTATCAAAAAGTTATAATAATAAAAATTGAAATGATAACAATCTATTATTTTATATTATATTGCATTTTATATTTTTGACATATGAAAGATAACCAAAATTGATATGAAAAAAGATCATACAATTTAAAATAAAAGACAATACAAAGTATTTAAAATATTAAATTTTCATCATATAATAAATAATATTACATCAAATAAAAAGAATAATAAATATTCATAACTATCTAAGTATTACAATTTACAACATGAGTTGTATCGAAACAAAAATATTTATAGTTATTTTTATATTACATACATAAATTTTAATATATACATTAAATATAAGTGAAATTAAAAAATGGAAAGAAATAAAAACCTAAAACTTCATTCTAATTCTAAAGAGAATATCGTTCAATTATTAAAATATTTTAAGGCTCTTGCAAGTTATAGGTAATTAATATATCACTAACACCTAGAATTATTATCTAAAATTTTATTGCATAACTATATTTAAACCTTTGCTTTGTACAAATTTGAAATAAAATAAAGAAATTGTTATTTTTCTTTATTTTTGCAATGAATGAATGCAAGTATTTTGATACAAAAATAAAGATACACTAGTTCATCCTGTAAATACATTATTTACAATTTAAAATTTATTATAAAATTTATCTTAATTAAATTTTATGTCAACTTAAATATTTAAAAAATAACATTGTCATACAAATATATCTTATACTAATCAATATAATATAAAATTTCAATTCATACACACATTCGCATGCCCCGTGTGTGCACACACACATTCATTTGCTCATATTAATATTCAATATTAGTACAAATAAGAAAATATTTTTTACATAATATATATAATTGTAGATATAATTATGTTAATAGACTTTTATTAAGTATGAAATTTTATTTTTTTATTTTTATCAAGAAATCTCAAGTACAACAAAATTTTATATTAATATGATTGAGACTGTGAGCAGAGTACTAATTTCTTATTCTTTTTTTAGTATTCCCAAAAAAATTTAAATGTAAATGTGATATTTGATGAGAATTTTATAAAAGTCATATTGTTCCAAGCATGAGCAAACCAGCAATATTTTTCTTTTCCTTTACTGTTATAAAAAATTGCAGTTTGACAATTTTTTTAAAGATAAATTGATATTAATAATTAAAGGAGTATAAAGAGTGTAAGGAAAAAAGAAAGAAAATAATAGTGAAGATGTGTGTTGCTGAAGTGACTATAGATTTAGGATTTTTTTAAAAATTTAGTCCATTAACTTTTAAAATTTTCAATTCAATTCTAGTAAATTCTCGTAGGTATCGGCTAGTATCAGCCGATACAAATCTATGTTTGTAACTGGTATAGTACTTATGTTTTGGGTACCATTATTTACCAAACTAGTTGGTACCCGATATAACACTTATGTTTTAAGTACCATTCTTCAGCTGATACTGAACGGTTCCCATAACCATGATGAGTAATTATATTTTTAGGAACTTTTGCCCTACGAATTGATGGTAAGGATGAGTTATATTTTGGAGAAGGCAAGAGCTTAACTTTAGTAGTCATAAAATTGCAATATACATAATTATAAAGCTAATGAGAATCAATCATGTTGGTAGACATGGTAGTAGAGGAATTGAAAGGGATATCTTTTGTTTAAATAGTGCCTTAAGATCACTTATAGTGATGGCAGTAAAACCCTCAGTCACAACTTCAGTGACAAATGAAGCTAGAATTGAGGAATTAGAAGAAAGAACCTATTTGAATACTATCTTAAGATCACTTATGGCAGTATAACCCTTAATGTTAGCAATAATGATATAAAAACATCCAAACTTTGAGACATTCTTGGATTTAGAGAACCCACATTTTGATCGTGGAGGTTCATTAGTTAATGTTTAATAATATGGCCAAACTTATGACAATATATGTATTATATGGTAGGACAATTTACAAAATTGTGACTAATTTGATGCAATTCGTACAAAGATAATTTCAATATTTATATAGTGAGGATCGAGTGGTTGCAACAATAAAGTTTGAATGTAGATTTTTACCTAGATTGAGGCGACTTAAAAAATAATCTCTTAAATAACAACATCAAGTATAGGTAGTAGATTTCAAAGAAGTAGAGAGGCCCAAGTAGCTTTATACTCAGATTGAAGAGCCATAAGAACTTGAATGAGATGAAGATGATCTTTGATAATTTTGATGTGAGATATTTGATTCCAAATTGGTTGAACTTAAACAAAAAAAATCATTTATAGACTGACTAAGCTCCTATTTTAAATTATAAAGACTAGTACATAATTTGTAATATTGTGCAAATCATTAGTTTAATATTAATTAGCCAAAAAAGCCTAAATATTTTACAGTTTCATGATCAATAATTAAATATGAATGGATGAAATAGAGTTATTATGAAACAATGTGATGATCTGATAATTTTTACGATATATAAATCTTGTATCAACTTCATCTACCTCTTTAGCTAGTTGAGTGATGTCCCTTATAACCATGTAACAAAGCTTTTAACCTGTTAGAAAATTTTTCATTCTTTGCTCCTAAAGATTATAGTTTGATCTAATTAGACAGTTGCAATAATTTTTGCAATATCAAATTTATTCACAATAGGATAAATATAAATGGGTATTAAATCAACTAGATTGATTCAGTTTAACCAAAATCTGCAATATGTGGTAGATGAGAAAATGGCAAGAACAACTATGCCAAAATAATGCTCTAAATGAAACAAATGAGAAACAATCTTTGTGGACACAAAATTACTCAATATGCAATAGATGACATAATTAAGATAGGAATAAAAGGTTACAAGTGGCTTCAAATTCGTCATTTTTAATAATGAGAGATGCAATTTATAATAAAGATAGATGGAACCATAATGTGTATGGTATGTTAAATGCTTCTTCCACGTGGAAGCCATTGATGGACTATACTGGCAATAAGAATAAAGAGCAACTCCAGAAAATAAATAGAGGTTAATTACTAAAATTTAATCAATAACTAGACAAATGGCTTCCAGACGCATGACGAAGAAAAGCAGGCTATGGAGGATTGATGTTTAGAGATGGGTTGAAGCTGGCTAGAGGTTGGGTCATATTTTGGAAGATGACTAATCAAATTGGTGGCGGAAAAATCAATTAGTGGTTGATAAAGGAAACAAATGAGAAATATAAAAATAAATAGAGCACAGAGGCAAGGAAAATATGATAGCGATTTGGATCCTAACATTTTCATCATAATACAACTTGAACCCTAGCATTTAAAGCGTTCAGTTTCAACCATAACATTTTCAAAATGTTTAAAGAAGATCCTAAGTAGATGAAAATTTCAACAGGATTAAACTTTTGTCAATTAAGTACTACATCATTGCTTAGATAAAAGAATATATTTAAGTTGGCGAGAGCTAGGGAATAAAAAGTGAAAGACTTACAGTAAGTTTGTTGTATAAAAGATGAAGTAAAGAAGAGGTGCTTGATGTGATTCCGTAAGTTCACGGGTCTCAAGTAGTACAGTATAATATCGTCCCATATGGAGTAATTGTGTAAGTACTAGGCTTGGATCACTCAATTAATTGAACTAGCGATTTTGTAAGAACGGGGAATTTAAAATAAGAAATTTAACTAGCAAAAATAACAAAATTAAAGCTAAAGAAAATTTGCGAATATTTCTGGGGATTAATTCGAATCGAATGTAGTAAGCTTCAAGGATGGTTCCACTTTTAGCGTTTTTTATGAACTTTACCTGGGTCAATTTATGAGGCAAATTTTAGTTGATAGAAAGTTAAACCTATAGTTTCTTAGATCCTTTTTCAAGGTATCAAAGGAGTGTTACGCAATAATCCTAATTTACTATCGTAAACTAGCAATC
>JANSVB020000105.1:4915370-4930709 GCA_025504935.2 Erythroxylum haughtii | reverse complement strand
TTCCTTCTTCAAAAATAATTTCGTAGCTAACATAAACAGTTCACCTCCCCTTTCTATATCATTTATACTTCGCAAGATGTTCAGCGCCTCAGCAATGCTATAACCAGAGCTCATTGAAGTTCTACTCTCTACTGCATCACATATACGGTCCAAATGTTTACCTAACCTTTCTGTTGCCCCTGTTCTAGTATCATGTTTCTTTCTTTTTTTCCCTTTCCTTTTGTAGAAGTTCCTAGAGTTGGAGTTGATGAACCAATCTCATTATTAATATTTCCAATTTCTGGATTGACAGCAAAGTCTTCAAAAAGGTCATCGTCAAGATCAATATCAACTAGGCTTTCTCTACATGCGACATAAGCATCATTTGGTACAAAACCTGAAGAAGGTGCCCAAGCTCCTTCTCCTGTAGCTACAACATTTTTAAATAAAATATGCAGCTGTTTAATATGTTTCAAACCTTTAGTTTGAAATTTGGCAGCCTCAGGATTTTCCTACAATAATATTGTTTAAGTTATTAAAATGTCAAGTAACATTAGCACAATATAAATCTAAAGTTTAAACGCTTACCTTTAATTTCTTTTCCCACTATTCGTCACTTGCATCAATAGTTTTATTAGTAGAGTCCCATCCTAGTCTAGTTTCCTTACCTACTAAATTTGTCCAAAGCTGCCAATCCTTTTTTAATCCATCCCATTTATTCTTAAATTATTTGGATTCATAGTTCTTTTTAGTTTCATGAGCAAACTTTGAAACTATATTTTTCCATCCAATCTTGTTAAAGTGACCATTTGATCGATTTCTAGCTAATGTCTCTTCCACAAAAATCTTGATTAAAATTTCAAGAGTTCTATCATTCCACTCCGCTTAAATCCTTTTTTTTCAATTTATCCCCACCTTGAATATCTTGGCTTCGTATTGACATTTTCTATCATCAATAAAATCCTCACTGCATATAACAATGAATTTAACAAATATAAGGAAATACAAAAGTATAACCAAAATGTCTATGGAAGTTTATACACGTACAGAAATAGAATCAATGTTAAAAGTTTTACGCATTCTAAATCAATATGTAAACTAATATACCAACATATACTCAGTTTCAAAAAATTCAGAACGCAAGAAAAATTTTGAGCTTATCTCATCAACAACAAGTAGCGCCTCTCCTTTTCTCTTTCTGCTTTCAGTGCTAATACTTGTGCACTAAGAGTATTTATAATATACTGCACAATATGAATTCACAATGTTATTACATAAAATTTATTGATAAGAATTGATAGCTAAAAGCAAAGGTCTGCGTTGTTATGCAACAACGCGGACGTCCCTGCGTTAATAATAACACAGACGATTTTGCGTTTAACACAGACTCGCAGAGACGTCTACGTTCTTCTCTGTATTTAACGTAGATGTTTCGACGTCTGCGTTGTTAACGCAGACCTTTTTTCTGCGTTGTTCACACAGACGTCTAACGAAGGTCTGCGTATTAAATGCAGGCCCAAATAAACGCAAAGAGGAAGATAACGCCGACACCTAATAGCAAATAATATTTCAATAAATCCGTTAGTATGGTGTCGTCAGAAAGATGATATGTGAGTGATTAGAGAAGATGAGAGTCGTGAGTATGTGAGAACAGAAGAAAGCTAAATAAGAAAGAGACGTCTCAAATTTTTGATATATACGTAAGTGACGCGATTTTGTCTACCCGAAGAAGTTGAAATTTGGGGCTTTTTCTGAAAAGCTCTAAATTTTAGCTTCTAAAAAAGCTGTATTTTAGCTTTTAAAAAAGCTATTTCTACTTCAAAAGCGCTTTTGAAATTTTCAATCAAACGCTCATTTTTTCCTTAAAATAGCTTTTGCAGTAGAAAAAAGTACTTTTAGAGCTTCCGAAAGCTGAAACAAACAGGCTCTGAAACAAACTTATAAGGCTATTTGCATGTTTTAAACAACAAAAAAGAGAAGGAAAAAACAATTATTTATTACCTAGTGGTCCAGTAAAAAGGGTTTCATGATCTGTCTGAGATTTTGTCTGACTCCATAATGACTTATGTCTTTAAGGTCTAAGGAAAAAACTTAAAATTTTGTCTTATGGTACTATGATCGTTTCAACAACAAAGATTAATATGTCTTAGTATAGAAGAAAGAAGAATAATATGTTGAATTGTATATTTGATGATGAAAAGTGATACAATGTATTTATATAGGTAACTCGTGCTGAATGATTTGAGAAGTACTAGAATCTAATCTGTTACATTAGAATTTAATATGTTAGAATCATAATAGACTTGTAACTAATTATAACAACTCCTCAACTTCTTTGGCTACTTTTCCCTCCACGCCAGCTCATCTAACTAATATGTTGATTATGATTGCATTCCTACAACCACACACGAAACCAACACCCCCTCCTCAAGATGAAGTATATTAAATAACTTAATCTTGGCTAATGTTGAATGGATTTGTGTAGAAGTTAAAGACTTGGTAAGTAAATCAGCAATCTGACCAGAGGAAGAAACATAAGATGTGTTGATAAAACCTGAAACCAAGTGTTCCCTTACAATATGACAATCGATATCGACATGCTTCATGCATTCGTCAAAGAAAAGATTGGTTGCTCTATGAATGGCAACTTGATTATCGCAGAACAAAGGTATAGGCAGGATAGGATTAAGTTTAAACTCACCAAGGAGACATGTCAACCATTTCAATTCACAAGAAGTTGTAGCCGTAGCACAATACTCAACCTCTACTGAACTTTTACTAACAATATTATGCTTTTTGGATTTCCATGAAATCAGTGACTATCTAAGAAATACACATTATCCTATCACTGATCTTTGAGTAACTTTGTACCTCCCCCACTTGGAATCACAGTAGGCTTGCAAATCAAAGCCATTGTCAGCTGCATAAAACAACCCCATAGAATCAGTGACCTTCAAGTATTTAACAACGTGCAAGGATGTATCCATCTAAATTCTTGTGGGAGCATTCATATATTGACTCAATTGATAAATCACAAAGGATATATCAGGCCTAGTAAAGCCCAGATACAACAACTTGCCCATTGACCTTCGATAATTGTCTGGTTTATCATACAACTCAAAATCAACAGTTAGTTGAACCCTTAAAGCAAAAGGATTGGTGATTGGTTGTGCATTCAATAATCTTGCATTTTAAACCAAGTCACGAATGTATTTCATATGTGAAATTAATATCCCTTATTGTGATCTAGCCAATTCAATCCCAAAAAAAACTTGGCTTCTTCTATGCCCTTGATAGTAAAACAAACATCCAGCTGTTGTTTCACATCCTAGATCAGCTAGATGGAAGTCCTTGTAACAAGAACATCATTGATATAGACTATAAGGGCTATAAAGTATGTTGATGTATTTTTGGTGAAAAGGCAGTATTCATAGATTGATTTCACAAATCCCATATGTAGAAGCTTGTTAGTAAAACCTTTATTCTATTGTCTTCCTGCCTACTTGAATCCAAATAGTGACTTTGAAAGCTTGCAGACTTGATTTTTATTTGCCTTAGTGTAGCCATCTGGAGGAAGCATGCAAATTTCCTCATAAATTGACCCATGCAAATAAACATTGTTGATGTTAATTTGTTGTGTTGGCCGTCGATTCGAAGCTGCTATTGACAAAAACACCTTAACCGTGACCGCCTTGGTGATAGGGGAATAGCTATCATGATAATTAATACCAAACTCTTGATCATATCCTCGAGCTACCAGCCTAGCCTTGTATCGAGAAATTGATCCATTAAGGACATATTTAACCCTGAACACCCATTTAGATGTAATAGCTCTCTTCCCTTTTGGCAGTGAAACCAAATGCCAGGTATGATTCCTCTCTAAAGCTTATAGCTCCTCCTGTATTATTTTGATCCAAATTGGGTTTGCCTTTGCCTCATGGTACGTTCTTGGTTCATAGATCTTTGTAATATTAGCAAGGAAGGTTGAGTGAGTATCTGCGTATTGGAAAACGTCTGTGGAAGCATCAATATGACTCTGATTAACAACAAAATCTAATAACCAAGCTAGTGGTTTGCTTGGTCTGCTTGAAAATCTTCGCACAACAACTTGAGTTATGGGTTGCTATGGCAAAATTTTTTCAACAAATGGACTGCCATATTCTAATATCTGAAAATTCATATGAGATGACTCTGAGAATTGTGGAATCTGTTGTACATCCATATGAATACGTGAGCCATAAAGATCATTATTCTTAGCAAATTCTGAATTTGTTGTCTCCTGTTGAGATATATGTAATGAATCAACATTAAAAATGTTAGGTAAAACAGTGGTTGTTTGAAGATCATTCTCATCTTGGTGAGTGTAACGGGATAAATAAGGAAATTTTTCTTCGTAAAATTTCACATCTCAAGACACACCAATCTATGTGTTTCCATGTTATATATTTTTAGTCCCTTCTGTCCTGAAGACCCTGCTAAATATACCCCTAGAAAAGCCTTGTTATCAAACTTATCTTTGTGAAGATTGACATTCATTGCATACCCTCAATAATCAAAAACCTTAAGCTAAGTATAATCAAGTTTTCTTAGATACAAGACTTGATAAGGACTCTTCCAATTTAACACTTTGTTTGGTGAAACATTGAGCAAACAAGTAACATAGAAAGAAGTTTCGCCCCAAATTTTGGATGGCAGATTAGCTTGTTTCAATAAAACCTTGGCAATAGAAACCAAAAACCTGTGCCTTCTCTCAATGACCCAATTTTTTTGTAAGGTATACGTGCATGTTTTCTGGTGAATTACATCATATTTGTGCAAAACAAGTTGTGTATTACTCCTAATGAATTCTGTCTTATTATCAATTCGAATTTTCTTGACATGTACATTAAACTGTGTGCAAACCAGCTTGAGAAACCCTTCAATCAAATAAGCAACGTGATCCTTGCTCCTAAATAAAATTGTCCAAACAACTATAGTGAAATGATCCACAATGGTTAACATATAACTATCACCAGTTAAAGATTTTCATTCATATGGCCCCCAACAGTCAATATGCAACAATTCAAAAGGTTTTGTTGACTGACTACTGCTATTACAAAATGGTTTTCTAGCTTGCTTTGCCTTATGACAAGTATCACAAACAACCAGCTTATTCAAATGAGGAAAATTACAAACATGCCTTAATTTTTCCTTTGACATATGTCCTAATCCCCTATGCCAGAGCTCAAAACTGCCTTTTAAGCTATTACTTACAGTAAAACATAATAAGAAGTACTACCAAATTGCTATAATATTGAAGGATCAAATGAGGATTGATTAATGCAATATAAACCATTAATCAACATCCCAACTGCCACCCCTCTTCATAATTCTGGCCCTGCAAAACATAATTCTTAGGCAAGAAATACACACTCAAGCACTGATCCCTGAGTAATTTGCTAACTAATAACAAGTTATACTTAAACTGAGGCACATAAAGCATTTGTGGTATCTTGAACCTTGAATTGAAAATTACATCTCCTATGTGAGTTACATTTTTGATTGAACTATCTGACAGATATACATGCTTAGGAAAATGCATCTTTTCAATATTTTTCATATGAGATAACGAGACAATGAATTGCTCATATGTTTTGTTTCCCTTGAATCTATGATCCATAGTTTAAAACTCAAAGAATCAGAATTGGAATGAAACTTACCTACACAAGCTCCTGCAAATGTAGTGAAACCAGCACCACCTGATCTATAGTCTTTTATCATCTTTCCCTTTAGAATTTTCTAAACCTCTTTTTACACCATTAATTGTATGACTTAGTTTCGGTTTTGCTCCATATCTGACAATGAATCTGACTCTGCCAATGGTATCTATACTTCATGAGTTATATTTGTTTGAACTGCAGATTTACTAGGTCTTATGAAGTTCCTGCCTTTATTCAAGGCAACCATTCAAATTGAAGCATTATAATTGTTTATATCCCTTTTCTTGCAAATGTACAATATTTGTCTTCTTTGTTCTTGCTTGGCTTGATGTTTTTCTTCTTATTATTATTGTCAAAGCAATTATTTTGAAATCAGAAAGTTGAGGTAGCAATATTGGCAAAATCATTTTGTATTTCCACAGTTTCATCTCTCTATTTCTCAATCCTAAAAAATATTGATTAAGCCTTATGTACTGATGGAAGAGGATCCATGAGTAAAATTTGATCCCTAACATGATAAAATTCAACATTTAAGCGTGAAAAAATGCATTAAGTACTCTTCTTGACAAATCTCATGTGCTATGATTCGGGAGCCTCGATATCTACATGTTGTAGGTTTCAGCACAATAAATCTATCCCACATTCTTATAATTTTTTTTTGAAAAAATCCACTATGGAAATATTTCCTACCTTGATCCACAAATCTCCTTTCGAAGATGAAAAATGAGAGGGCCATTACTTTCTCCATATCTTTGTTTAATTTCTTTCCATAATTCCTTGGAGGAAGGAAAAAACAAAAACACATATGCCAATTCTCTTAATAAAGAATTTATGATCAAGGAAAAACCTAAATCATCAGATTCTTTCCATTGTGCAAACTAATTTGAATCAACATCTGACGCATCATCCTTTAAAAAGAAATTCATTTTCCTTTTTGCACTAAATGCTAACATCATAGATCTTTTCCAAGAAATGAATTTCTTTCCGTTTAACACTAAACTCACAAGGATCAAACTTGGACTATCGCTATTTGTTGATTCACAATTGTATTGTGTTGTTCCTCATGTGATCTTGTGTATTATCTTTAACAGATGGATCTGATCTTTGATCTACATTTTTGGTTCTTTCCTCCTCATCAGATCTGGATCCTTCTTGTGTTCACAGAGCTTAAGCATAACTCCTTCTAACTATAGCTTATCTAAACTTTTGAACGAAAACACATGGATTAAAATAAATGTTGTTTGGATTGAGCAATGAACTCTAATACCATATAGAAGAAAGAAGAAGAATATGTTGAATTGTATATTTGACGATGAAAAGTGATACAATGTATCTATACTTGTAGCTCGTGCTGAATAAGCTGGAAAGTACTAGAATCTAATATGTTACATTAGAATCTAATTTGTTAGAATCATAACAGACTTGTAACTAATTACAACAGCTCCTCAACTCCTTTTGCTACTTTTCCCTCCACCCCAGCTCATCTAACTAATATGTTGATTATGATTGCATTCCTACACTTAGTAACCATCTACTTATTTAGTGAGTGCCCAAAAACACAAAACAAATTTTATAAGAGCGTTGGGCTCTACGGATGACTATAAAACGACATTTATTTTTAAGAGTTTGAAGAACATGGTGAGTTTCAAACATTCTATTGTAGCTTATCCCATGGTCCCTTTTTGTTCACTCACAACGACAAGAACAAACCACTTCCTAATTCGATTTTGTTCCTTTCCCTTGCTGATCAGTTGAGACTCGAGGTTTAAATACATTTCTAATGAATCTTGATTATTCATATCTTGTTTATAGGTTTAAAAGAGTCAACATTTCTTTAATTTAGCTCTTAAAATGAACCATGTAAATATTTTTAATTTATTTCTTTAAAAAATCTTCAAATAATGAATTTTATTTAATAATTCAAGATGCATCTTCTCCTCTCTTTCTTTTTCTTAAATATTAATGGTTTCTCTTTAACCATTTTGAGCTAATGAAGGTGTTAAGGAGACTGGATCTCCATTATCGCATATATATGTCTCATGATAGTGAAGATGTTGATTTTGACAAATAATCTTTTTAATGACAACTCTTCAGATAAAACAACGATTTTTCTCAATGTTTTAAAAATTAGACCGGATATTGAATCAGTCAAATAAAAGGTTTAAGGTTTCAAGATTCGACTGATATTAAATTGTTTCAAAATTAGTATATAATAAATAAGAAGTAAAATTATAAGAATAAGTGATGCCTATTAATATATAATAAATATAATAATTTAGATTAAGATTGAATCTAACATAAATTTTAAATAAAAATAAAAAATAAAAATATTTTATATTGTCATTTATTTAAAAAATCGTAAAAGTTGAAGTATGTTTAAAGAAAGTCAATAGAAAAGACTCTAACTTTATTTTAATTAACTTCTTTTTCAATGTCCTTTAATCATATTTTTATAGTTTAAATATTATTTTAACACATTATTAAATTATCTTAAGCAAAATTAATTATATATACTAATTAATAATTCAATTTAATAAACAATTCATGATAAAAATAATAATTAGTTTTTAAAAATAATAATTTTTAAAAAATTTTAATTAAAATATAAAGAGATAAATAAAAAACCTAAAATTTGACAAATATAATTTATTAGTGAGATTAAATAAATTTAGCATTTTTAAGGATAAAATAGCAATTTATGTTTTAACAATAATAATTTAAAACAAAATTTTAAATTAAAATGTAAGGAGATAAATAAAGAATATAAAATTATAAATATAAAATTTATTAATTAGAATCTGTGAGAATTGAAAAGAAAAAAATGATTAAAAATTCAAAAGATTTATGAAATATACCCATAAAATTTCAACTTTCCTACATCAATAATGTATTTTATCAAAACTCAAAAACTAAGTTGGTTTCACTTGGAAGAAATTGGTGGTGGGTCCCGAATACATGGTAGGTCTCACTTGTTCTCATTGTTAGTTAAAGGAGAGAGGAGGAAGAAATTTGTGATGGTTACCACAGATTTTAAAAGATGGTGAGTCCCATATGTTTAAAAAGGTGGCTTGGTTTTTATTTTAACAACTTTGTTAAAGAAAACAATCCAATTTTTTAGCAAAACGGTTTTTTTTTATCATAATGGTTCTATAATACAAACCAAATCGAAAACCAAGCCAGTTTGTATTTATTTCGATCAGACCGGTTCAATTTTTAAAACATTTTTTAATTCTTTTTTATAAAAATGTATATTAAAGCCTATTGTGAAATATTTCGTACTAAATCTTTACATATTATAGATTCTATAACTCAATATTCATATATGGATATATCTTCTAGTCCTTTAGTTTTGAAGAACCCACAACTAGCTCAAAGTCTTATGTCCAGATTTGGAGAGGGTGGGTTTACTCCTATTCCAAAAAAACTTAGAGCCAAGTTGTGGGTGAATCTGTAACCTTTGACAACCGAGGTATTTTCTAGCACCTGCTAGCCCCTTTTCTTATAATGGTAGTTGGGTGGTTTCTCCTTGTTAGAAACCTTGCAACAGGGTGAAATAAAGTGAGCAAACAAACTAGTAGATTTTTTTTTTCTCAAAAGAAGATGACTTTTCCAATGTTATACCTTGGGCAATGAATACAAGGTCGAAATTGGGTTTCGAGAGTATGTTGTTAAAAAAAGAAGAGCTATTTCTTTTCAGATTTATAAATTCGAACAGTATACAAAGGATTTTAAAAGCAGAGCCTTAGCATATCCAAAAATCCCTAATACTATTATTGAAGTGGAGGCCTAGGAGAAACTTAAAAAAAGATGAAACTCTAGCACCTCCTCATTTGGATAAGGTTTGATGGTGTTTTGCTTGAACATTGGACAATCACTACTTTTAGTCATTTAGCTAGTACCATTGGAACACCTATTTGTCTGGATGAGATAATAGTAGCTATGAAAAGGGTTGGCTATGCTAGGATATATGTAGAGTTAGAAGATAATAGAGAATTAGTAGAAGACTTTATGCTAGGATATGCTAGGATTCCTTACCTATTATGAGCCTAGATGATAATAGAGAATTAGTAGAAGACTTTATTGAAGTCTAAAGAGCTTTTGATTAAGTGAACTAGAAGTTTATTTTAGACTCACTAGCAATATTTGACTTTCTTGATCAGTTCAAATCTTGGATTCTGGGCTATATTTGCACTAAATCATTCTCAATTTTAGTTAATGGCGAACCCACACATGTCTTCTAAGGTTCTAAAGGGCTATGTTAGGGTGATCCTCTATCTCTATATTTATGTTTTCTATATATCGATTTATTTTTAAGCTTGATCTTATGCAAAATATGGCAGGACTATAACTTTAAATATCACTACCATCGTGAAAAATTGAAGTTGTTCAACTTAACATTTGTGGATGACTTGCTATTGTTCAGTGGAGTTGACTCCAATTCTAAAATTTTGCTCATGAACTCCCTACACTATTTTGGTGAATTATTAAGTCTTACTGTGAACTTACACAAAGAGTGCCTTATTTATTTCAGTAGATGCGTCAAATGTCTACATAGCTCTCTATAATTTTAGGACTTCTTCTTCATAATATGCCATTCAAGTGCTTGGGTATCCCCGTCTCTGACGAAAGGGTCCCTTACTTTGAGTGTCAATCTCTATTTGATGATGTCAAAAAATGGACAAGCCATTGGAATAATCAATTTATCTCCCATGTTGGTAGGTTATAGTTGATTTTATCTGTCTTAAATAGCTTACATATTTATTGTAGCTCACACCTTTTTCTTCCTCAAAAGCTAGTTAAAGACATAAAAAAAAGTTAAAGAACTTATAGATAAGAAACATTAAGGTGAAAAAGTCAGATGGTCTAATATTTATCCCCCAATTGCTAAAGGTGGTTTGAGCCTACCTTTAATGGAGGATACCAACAAAATGTTGCTGGCTAAGAGAATTTAGAAATTGTTCACCAATGCTCAATCAATATTGGTCAAGTGGGTTTATACATACATAATAAAAGAACAAAGTTTTTGGATCATCAAGGTAAATCACTCCTTTTTTATGGTCCTTTAGTCAAATTCTCAAGCTAAGAAGGGAAATGGATTTGGATATCAAATTCAAGGTTTAGAATGGAAGAAAAACTTGGTTTTTGTATGATTTTTGGAATGATTTAGGCCTTTTACACAACACCATGCACCTTGATCACCTAAAGCTGTTTATTCCTCCTAACACAAAAGTGAATAGGGTGATAATTACAGGAGAATGGAATCAAAGAACCAGGTCTCTCTCCCCTGTAATGAATCATGCTCTAGCTTATCAATTTCTTTCTTCCATCTCTCTAGAATATTTACCAACAAGTATTGTCTTAATCTATTCAAAAACAGAATGCCTATGGTGTCATGGTGGAAGTTGCTTTGGTTTCTTAAGAGATCTCCTAAGGCATCTTTCATACTTTGGTTAGCTATCCATAATAGACTAGTATACAAAGATAGGCTTAAAGGGAATTGTATTAACATGCTCCGTCAGTTTTGCAATTAGGTTCTTGAAAGCATTGATCATGCTCTCCATTCTTGCGCTTATGTGATGGAATTTTGGTGTAAATCTTTAAAGCTCTATAAACTAAACCTTTTCCATTTACCTAAGACTCATTTATAGTTAGGCTACGAAAGTAAAGTTCACTTATAAAGGAGATTCCACTAGTTTCAAATTGTTGGCGAGTTACAAAACCTATGCTTTATGGAAGGAAATGGACTTTAGGGTATTTTAAGGATCAAGTTAAAGTATCTAGAGTTTCGTAAGCTGCCTTGCTCAGAATTAGAGAGCATCTTATTAATTATTATATATGACATCTACTTATGTGTGAGTAAAGAGTTGACCCACTTATGAGAAATGTCAGTACTTGAATAGATCCTCTGTAGTTTGGCTTGTAGATCAAATATCCTCATGTTCTCCTCTGTAGAGAAACAACCAACAAATGGAGGATTCCACTGTCACCAAGTGACAGTCAGTAATGCAAACATTCAAAAATAAGATACAAACAAGAGTTGAAACGTATATGAGAGAGGAAGTAATGGCTTGGTCAAGAAAGCACTTATAGAAGCACAACACTTAAGTGTTAAAAGATTAAGTTCCTTTATAGGATGTTTCGTAGAATGGAATAGCCATTCTATTCCTAACCCATTCCTAACATATTCCTAAATCTATGTTTGGTTAAAAACGGAGACAGAAATAAGTAAGCATCAGTAACAACTATTCTTCAAATTTGGAGAATACACAAACCAGACCCCAACCCATCTTTACCGATTCGAAGAATAGCTCTTCTTGTTGAAGACAACTTTGTCCTCTCATGTTCTAGCCTTTGAAACTTTTCTCCTTCTTTGACATTGAAAAATCTTCGAGCCTCCTCTTATCCTCTCACGTTTAAGCCTCCAAAATCTTCCACTTCTTCAACATACGCTGTTCTCTTCTCCAATTCGTGATTCTAAATCTACCATTTCCAAATTCTAGGTAAGTGAGAATTCTTACACAACACCAAAAGGCTTCATCTTCTTATTCCACAAACATCCCCGTGTATAGGTGATACCATATATATATATATATATGTACTTAACAACCCTCTTTATCCTTTCTCTTGATTACTTGTTCTAATTTTGTTTTGACCACCTCCAATTTTAACTCCACAAGAAGTTTGTTCCTTTATTTTTTGGGTAATATCTTTGTCTCTTTTTTCTGGCTATTTTTTTCTTGATGAATAATCGTGTTTGGAATTTTGATTTTTGGGATTGTGATTGCAAGAGGTTGGACTATTAAATTCGGTTGCTCCCTTTGGTGGAAGCGTCCTAGGTGTTTCTTCTTTATGTTGTTTATATATCGATTGCGATTAGAATTGCTTCATTTCAAATTGTGACCCGTTTGTTTCAATTTGTTTTTTGGGTTAAAGAAGAACATTTTAGAGTCTCTTGTCTTTGTGATTGATGATTTTCTTAGATTTCGGATGCTTGAATTTAGTGATTATATGACTGCACTTAGATATTTGTCTTCAGTTTATTTGGGTTGCATCTCACTAGGTTTAAGATGGAAAATTTCCCCTTTTCTGTTGATCGTGGTCCTGGTTACATTGAGAAATGTGTGTGAGAGAGAGTAAGCTAAAGTACAAGTTCTATATCTCTGAGTTAACAAAGAATATTGGTTTTTCATATGATTTTAGGTGTCAAATTAGGACCCCTTGTGAGAATTTGGTTTAAACTGTATATGAGATAACTGGAGTTTATATGAGATAACCAATTGCATCCTCTAGATTTATATGAGATAACTGGAGTCTATATGTTAACACATGTTCATAAATAAAAGAAGGTATTTTAGTTCTGTTTATATGTTAACACATGTAGAAGCAATTAGCATATGAGATAATTGGAATTCACAAAGATCATAGCTTCGTTCACGTAGTAAAAGTTGAAGTAGTCAGACCTAGCTTGAGTGATCTTTTCAGTTGGTTTCTATCAGTTTTTCCCACAACATTGGAAAATATACATTTGATTTTTACCTAAGAAGATTTCACCTGTAAATAGAGCATAAGTCAAAGCTAAGAGTGCTGTAAATTGGTCGCTTAGAAGAGAATAGTTGTGATCACTGTCCACTATAAGAAAGATTGCGGGAAAAATGATTAATTTCTCTTTAGAAACCTTCATTGATGTAGCTGGAAGATTACATCCATTTAACTTTTAATATGTAAACTTGGATCCTTGTGCAATCTCCAATAGTACATAACTAGATGAACTTGAATGTGATTTAAGACTTATTACTTACTACAAAAGACAGAGAGTGCATCCTTATCCTGAATTGTTGGATTAGCTACATTTTAGTTTAATCTCTCTCTTTTCTAGTTCATTTAAAACGTTTGATATGTAGATATTATTATTTTTGAAAAGTTTTCGTCCAACTTATACAAAAATTAAAGTTGTAAAACCTCTATAGATAACATTAACGAAAGTGTAGATATACCTCCTCCAAGTTGAGTAAGAAAACTTAAACTGAATGTCTTCAATGGACTATCCTTAAACCTAAGGAATACTCTTACGACTAAAATGCATAGAAAAATATATGAACACATTAAATAATAATAACAGGTCCATAGTCTGAACTAGCTATAATTGCTATATATGGTTAGCTATTCTGGATTTAAATATTGCAATTGGAAGTATTATGATAGTTGGAGATTGAAAGTGAGTGACGGAAGAGGTGTAGGTTGATGAAATACTTGGAATAGCTTGTTATATACTAAAAACTAGGACGATACTAACTTATAATTCAAATCTTTCTCCTAACCCACTTAAAGAGAGATTACAATTCCTATGCACTAAAACTTCAGTGGGTCTCAAACTTGTTTTTCTTCAAATCAATTGTTGTACTCGTTGCCTTCATGATCATAAAATGGCAAGTTCTTGCACATTTTGTTATGAGAGCTTAAGTTTTGTTACATGTAATTGATTTAAGATATAATTAATAGGCTAGCTAAATCATAACCAATGTCGAACAAAAACATTGCCCTCTATGTAGAAACATCAAGAAGTCCAAATGAAGGTTGTTCTCTTATTCTACTTTATGCCTTCAACTAATTTGAATTATTTGATGGTGGTTCTCTTACATTGCACATTGTTTGAACATATTTATGTAAACACATTAGATTTTTTTTTGCAGTCATGGCTCGTTTCAGTTTGAGTGTACGTAGAAATGCGGAAAGAACAAAAAGAATTGTAGATGTCTTGACTGTATGGTTGCAGTTGTGTAACGTTGTTAGTTTGCTATTCATTTTGTTGGCATCGAAGGCTTCTTTATATAGTTATAAGCTAAGGGTTAGAAGTTATTTTCTAAATTTTTATGCAAATCGAGATTATGTGAGGCGAATTGTGCATGATAATGATGAGTCACGTATTTCAATGGTTATGATGAATAGGCAAGTTTTTTTAAAACTTTGTGAAATGCTAGAAAGTATAGGAGGAGTGAAGCCAACAAAAAACATGCTTATTGATGACCAAGTAACAATTTTCTTACATATTATTGCTCATCATGTTAAAAATCGAGTTATTAGGAAAAATTTTAGAAGGTCGGGTGAGCCAATTAGTCGACATTTTCATACTGTCCTAAATGCAGTGATGCATTTGCAAGAGCTTTTGTTTAAGAAACCTGAGTCGATACCAACAAACTCTTTGGACCATCGGTGGATGTGGCTTATAGTAGATAATCTCCCTTTTATTTTATAAGAAAATACAGTGAACGTGATTAAGGTTTCTCATTATTTTTTATTTCATTCCAATTTTAGAATTGTCTAGGTACTCCAAATAGGACATATATCAAGTTTAATGTGCCAATTAAAGATCAGTCTATATTTCGAACTCGTAAGGGCGATATTGGAACAAACTTGTTAGGTGTGTGCACACCTAATATGCAATTTGTTTATGTTCTTCCTGGTTAGGAAGACTCAGTAGCTGATGGTCAAGTTCTTCGTGATGCAATAACTAGGAGACATGATGTAACATCCCACTGCCGCAAGACCCGAACCCGATATCGTAGGTGATACCCGAGCCCGTGTCCCGTGAGGGTGGTATATTAGAAACGTTAAAACTGTTCAAATACTTAGCATGATATTCTTATTTTCAAAAACAGTCGAA